>ML334709.1:0-41162 GCA_005239505.1 Nicotiana paniculata
TCACTTTAATTGGAAAAACTCCCATACCCCCTTTGGGGCTTATAAAAAGGGAGGTGTGACAGGCGTCACTGAGTACATGGGCGTCTAAAACCAGAATACAGTCCACAATGGCATGCAGCTACCTCGATAGTCCCCAAACTCTGATGCCTCAATCAAAAACCGCCACCGTGACCAAAAACATCTGGATCTGCACACAAGGTGCAGGGAGTAACGTGAGTACATCCAACTCAGTAAGTAACAAGTCCAAACTTTGGAATGAAGATAGTGACGAACTCAACCCGTACAGATAAAATGGAAATAACGGTGCAGAAACGTAGGCATGCTCTTAAACCAAATAGGCAACTCAAAATAGTAAAGTAAAGCAGAACCGAACAGTGTAACGAATAACTATGTTATCTCTACATACCAATGCACATACTGTAAGTGATGCACCATGCTGTCAGCCTCAAGTGCTCACACTCTCGATATCTCAACCACTCAAGTGCTGTCAGCACCATGCTGTCATGCGACCCAGGGAAGATCCATCCCGGAATATATACAACACTGACCATAGGTCACCCAAAACCAAGGAAAGTCCAACCCAGCCTTGTGGAGAAGATCCATCTCCAGGTATCAAGTACTTCAGACAAGATCCATGTCCAGGGAAGATTCATCCCTCCATAATATCAACCACGCTCACTGGGGGGTTGTTCCAGACTCCGGAGGGGCTCCTACAACCCAAGCTCTATCATAACATCAATATAACCGCCGCGGTGTGCATAACAACTGAGACTAGTATATGTCATCAAATGCATGTAATGGTTGAGTACGAAATATCAGTGGAAGTAGTAAAGTGACATCAAGAAACGACCACTGTGAGTCAAAACAGTACCGACATGAAGCCTAAACATGATAAAAACACGGATATCAGCAAGATATTATCAGTACATAGTGCCCTGGAATCAACAAAGCCACAATTCTCACGGTGCACGCCCGTCACTTGGCATGTACGTCACCTCAATACCAATCATATAATACATATTTCGGGGTTTCAGATCCTTAGAACCAAGTTTGAAAGCGTTACTTACCTCAGCTGCGCAAAAATCCTACTCCGAAATGCCTTTGCCTCTCAAATAGGTCTCCAAATTCCCCGAATCTGGCCACAAGTAGTACGAGGTAATCAATATAGGTTAAAGGACCCAATTCCGCAAAGAAAACATGAAATTTCTACCCAAAAATCCGAAATTGGCTCAAACCCGAGCCCCAGACCCATGTCTCGAAATCCAACAAAAGTCACAAATCCCGAAATCCCACTCACTCACGAGTCTAACCATACTAAATTTATCAAAATCTTACACCATTTGATCTTCCAAAACCCCAAAATTCACTCTCCAAATCCCTAGCCCTAAACCCCCAAATTTCACCTCAAAAACTCACCAACTAGGTATAAAATCAGCGGGGAAATATCATTATTGAAGATATATGGGCACAAGGAGCTTACCTAAGTAATCCCTTCGAAAATCTCCTAAAAAATCCCCAAAGTCCGAGCTCAAAGCGATGAAAATGGTGAAAAATCCCAAAGTCTCCTATTTATAGGTTCTGCCCAGCAAAACTGCACCTGCGGTTCACTTAGCCGCTTCTGCGGTTCTTTACGCTTCTGCGATGGGTCGTCCGCTTCTACGAAGCTCCTTCAGCCAGCGCCCATGTGCTTCTGCGGTCTAATACCTGCATCTGCGACCTCGCAGGTGGGGGAAAGACATCGCACATGCGGTTCCATCTCTCCTCCGCCTAGTGTGCTTCTGCTCCCCTCTTCCCACTTCTGCGGGCACGCACTTGCGGTGACCACTCCGCAGGTGCGGTTACACCAGTAGCAACACAACTTCATCCATCCTTCAACATCAAACTTCAAGTCCGTTAACCACCCGAAATCATCCCAAGGTCCCCGGGACCTCAGCCAAACATACCAACGGAGTCTCATGACCCGATATGAACTTAGTCGAACCCTCAAACCACCTCAAACAACATCAAAAACATGAATTACACACGGATGCCTAATGAACTTCGAAATTTCAAAATTCTACAACGACATCGAAACACATCAAATCACGTCAGATTGACCTCAAATTTTGCACACAAGACCTAAATGACACAAAGAACCTAATCCAATTCCCGGAACTCAAATCCGACCCTGATATCAAAATTTCCACTGTCAGCCAAAATCGTCAAAATTCCAACTTTCGCCAATTCAAGCCTAATTCTACTATAGACCTTCAAATCACATTCCGGACGTGCTCCTAAGTCCAAAATCACCTAACGGAGATAACGAGACCATCAAAATTTAAATCCGAGCTCGTTTACATATGAGTCGACATCCGATCGACTTTTCCAACTTAAGCTTCCAATTAAGAAACTAAGTGTCTCAATTCATCCCGAAATCACTCCGGACCCGAACTAACCAACCTGGTAAGACATATAATAGGTATAAAGCACAAAGATGTAGAAAATGAGGGAAATGGGGCTATAACTCTATAAAAGACCGGTCGGGTCATTACATCCTCCCCCTCTTAAACAAATATTCGTCCTCGAACGAGTCTAGAAACATATCTGGAGTCTTAAAAAAACCTTTTTAAAACAGAATTTATCCAAAACACGATACAATCCATCCCAAAACTAGGCTTCACTTAGTACATGAGCATCTAATACCAAAATACAGTTCACAACACTATCTAGAGAATAAAAACTGAAAGTACAAATAGAATAAGGAAGAAAAATCAAAGCCCGCGAACGCCATGCAGCTACCTTGATAGTCCCCAAATTCTTATGCCTCAATCAGCCGTCGTCGCTGTGAACAAAAATGCCTGTATCTGCACACAAGGTGTAGGGAGTAAAGTGAGTACATCCAACTCAGTAAGCAACAAGTCAAAACTTTGGACTGAAGATAGTGACGAACTCAACCGGTACAGATAAAATAGAAATATGGTGCGGAAACGTATGCATGATCTTAAACCAAATAGGAATCTCAAAATAGTAAAGTAAAGCAGATCTGAATAGTGTAACAAATAACTATGTTATCTCTACATGCCAATTCACATACTGTAAGTGATGCACCCTGCTGTCAGCCTCAAGTGCTCACACTCTCGATATCTCAACCACTCGGTACTGTGTATGGATAATACGACCCAGGAAAGATCCATCCCGAAATATATACAACACTGACCATAGGTCACCCAAAACCAAGGAAAGGCTAATCCAGCCTTGTGGAGAAGATCCATCTCTAGGTATCAAGTACTTCGGACAAGATCCATGTCCAAGGAAGATCCATCCCTCAATATTATCAACCGCGCTAACTGGGGGTGTGTTCCAGACTCCGGAGGGGCTCCTACAGCCCAAGCGCTATCATAACATCAATATAACCGCTGCGGCGTGCAAACCGATCCCATATCTGTCACTCACAATTGGCTCTAGGCCTCACTCAGTCATCAATCTCTCTAGTCTCACTCATGGGCCCAAAACATCAAGAGACTAGCCCAATATAGTAATATGATGAATCAATGGATAACAACTGAGACTGGTATATTTCATGTAATGCATGTATATGGATGAGTACGAAATATCAGTGGAAGTAGTAAAGTGACATCAAACGACCAGTGTGAGTCACAACAGTACCGACATGAAGCCTAAACATGATAAAAACACGGATATCAACAAGATATTATCACTACATAGTGTCGTGGAATCAACCAAGCCACAATTCTCACGGTGCACGCCCGCATGACCATCACTTGGCATGTGCGTCACCTCAATACCAATCATATAATACATATTTCGGGGTTTCAAACAGTCAAAACCAAGTTTGAAAGCGTTACTTACCTCAACTGCGCAAGAATCCTACTCCGAGATTCCTTTGCCTCTCAAATAGGTCTCCAAATGCCCCGAAATATAGCCACAAGTAGTACGAGGTAATCAATATAGGTTAAAGGACCCAATTCCACAAAGAAAACATGAAATTCTACCCAAAAATCCGAAATTGGCTCAAACCGGGGCCCTAGGACCACGTCTCCAAATCCAAAAAAGTCACAAATCCCGAAAGCCACTCACTCACGAGTCTAACCATACTAAATTCATCAAAATCTGACACCATTTGGTCTTCCAAAACTCCAAAATTCACTCTTCAAATCCTTAGCCCTAAACCCCCAAATTTCACCTCAAAAACTCACCAACTAGGTGTAAAATCAGTGGGGAAACATCATTGTTGAAGATATATGGGCACAAGTAGCTTACCTCAGTAATCCCTTCGAAAATCTCCTAAAGAATCCCCAAAGTCCGAGCTCAAAGTGATGAAAATGGTGAAAAATCCTGAAGTCTCCTATTTATAGGTTCTGCCCAGCAAAACTGCACATGCAGTTCACTTAACCGCTTCTGCGGTTCTTTACGCTCCTGCGGCACCCAATCCGTTTCTACGGACACGCTTCTGCGATGGGCCGTTCGCTTCTGCGAAGCTCCTTCACCCAGTGTCCATGCGCTTCTGCGGACCAATACTCGCATCTACGACCTTGCAGGTGCGGGAAAGACTTCGCACCTGCGGTTTCAGCTCTCCTCCGCCTAGTCCTCTTCTGTGCCCCTCTTCCTGCTTTTGCGGGCACGCACCTGCGGTGACCACTTCACAGGTGCGGTTACACCAGTAGCAACACAATTTCATCCATCCTTCAACATCAAACTTCAAGTCCGTTAACCACCTGAAATGATCTTGAGGCCCCCAGGACCTCAACCAAACATACCAACAAGTCTCATGACCCGATACAAACTTAGTCGAATCCTCAAACAACATCAAAAACATGAATTACACACGGATTCAAGCCTAATGAACTTCAAAATTTCCAAATTTTACAACGACGTCGAAACACATCAAATCACGACCGATTGACCTCAAATTTTGCACACAAGTCCTAAATGACACCACGAACCCACTCCAATTCCGGGAACTCAAATCCGACCCTGATATCAAAATTTCCACTGTCGGCCAAAATCGCCAAAATTCCAACTTTCGCCAATTCAAGCTTAATTCTACTACTCACCTCCAAATCACATTCCAGACGCGCTCCTAAGTCTAAAATAACCTAACAGAGCTAACAGAACCATCAAAATTCAAATCCGAGGTCGTTTACACATGAATCGATATCTGATCGACTTTTCCGACTTAAGCTCCAATTAAGAGACTAAGTGTCTCAATTCACCACGAAATCACTTCGGATCCGAACTAACCAACCCGGTAAGACATATAACAGCTGTAAAGTACAAAGAAGTAGAAAATGGGAGAAATTGGACTATTACTCTAGAAACAACCGGTCGGGTCTTTACACTATATAATATTTATTATATTCGTATAACATTTATTTTAATTGCAGACTAAGTGTGTATGATAGCCTCATCATGAAAATCAAGTGAATGAAAATTTCGAGAAAAGAGCTCAAAAAAGGATTAAAGATACTCATTTTGTTGCTCGGAAAGGTGGGAGCAGGACTTTGTGGTTGCGTGAAGATGCCTGGTCTCAACTATTGGCGAAGTGGAATACCGAAGAATGAAAGCAGAAGAGTGAAAAGGCGAAGGCAATCAGAGCCTCCAATAGTTGGCTCATTGCACACTGAAGGTTCAATCAGTTTTGCGGCTCATCAATTGAGATTGGTAATTTATTTTATAAAATTTTACTGACTTTACTTATATGAGATTCAATTATTAAACTCATATTTTTTATTTTCAAAGGAAAAGGAACATAGAGAAACTGTGTCTCATGTTACTGTCTTTGATGAGACTCATACGAAGAAGAAGAAGGATGGTACAAGAGAAGAATAGGTCAAAGAGCGTGCATCAAAGACATATGTAATATTCTAACAATACTACTTTTATTCTTGGTTAAGATTAATTAGTTTATATAATGTTTGTCAACAACATTTCAGGAAGGATATCACAGAAGAATGGAGGAGCGCCAACAAACTCAGTCGGATTCTCAGTCGACGCCCGAAGATATGCTTATGATATGGACATAGGCAGCTAGTGAAGTAAATAAAGGTATAAAATATTTTAGCAATTTATGACTTCCTTTTAATATTATTTTGCACAAGTTGTATTGAATCTAACAATGAGGATACTGAAACCGATCGATAGTAATTTGGATTGTGTAATAGGATATTTAGACTTGATTGGTTGTTACAAAACTTTGTTCATTTTAGACTTGTTGTAATGTGATTTTGGTTGAAAGATTTAGATTTTTATATGTTTTAATAGAATAGATGATTTTGTTATGTTTAAACAAATTTGATACTTGTTGTTTTAGGTTCTATTAATAAAATATTTGATATTGGCGGCTGTGTATTGGTTGTTTGATTTGACAGTGGGTATGGCTTAAAATAAGCAGAATTCTGTTGCATTTTACCAAATTTTGTGACTGATTTTCGACCAAAGTGATCAAAAATTGGACCTGGAAATTTTCTAGATTTGAGGCTGAAGTGGTAGGAATTTTTTTTTTAATTTCTTAATTTCCGACCGATTCGACCGAAAATTTTAGATAAAATAAAAAATAATAATTAAATTATCGACCAAATCGATCGGAAAATTTAATATATAATTAATTTTTAGTAATAAAATTACAACTGAATCCGTCACAAATATACTGACCAAATGGTCGCAAGCTTTAATTTCATCCGGTCAACTAAATAATTCCCGTTTTCGAAAAAAATTGTCGGAAATTTACAACCGATTCCGTCGCAAATATTTTGCGAAACATCATCTTTCCGACCACTTGAAATCCGTCGGAAATAAGAGATTTCTGACTGATTTCCGACGAATTTCGTGGTCAGACATTTGGCAATTTTTAGTAGTGATAAAAATTAACATAATCTAAAAATACCACATAGGTCATGTTAAAAAAAGTACAACTAATAAGTATTAAGTACTATTAATTACAAAACTAAGTACTAAAAAAAATAAACTAGGTTATGCATTTTCATTATAAGCCAATGGAAAACTAAGAAATAGATATCCAACACTATTGTTATTCCTAGTGTTGAATTGAATTTGCTTTATTAGCATTAGTATCGATTTGAAATTTTTTGAGGAATTTTCAGAAATGACTATAGTTTAATGGCTATTAACTTGTTGTAGCTATCATTTACTTAATTACTTCCTATAGCTATGTTTTCACTTGTTATAGAGTGTATTCGATGTATTCAAGCTACTGCATTCATGAATACAGTAGCAAAACTCGACGAAAAATAAAGAAGTCCAGCTAAGCATAGACTGTATTCATATGTATTCACGACTTGTATTCGTGAATATAATTACGGAAATCTGCGAATAAAAAGGCCTTCAGCTATTTAGAAACGGTAAGTGAGTCAATTAACGCGATAGACTCTTAATATAACTCAACAAACTCAAGTATAACACGCAAAATTTGTATTTTCATTTATAGAAAAGATTCTCAGCCGAAAAATACCCCAAAACAGAGCAATCTTCAGAGATTCAATCCATCCTTTATTTTTTTAGTGGTATCTTTACTAAAATATTTTTTAATGGTATATTTACAAATAGATTTATATATTGAAATTATATAATTACATTGAATACAGTTAAATACATATAATACATTAAATACATGAAGTATAACAGGTCATCTATAGTGCAAAAACATATGAATACATACTGCAGATATATATATAATATATATATATACATAAATTATATTAATTTAAAAAATATATGAATACATTCTATACAATACATTAAATACATACTGCTGAATATATACTGCTGAACAAAACACTGAAACAAAGTGAAGCTTTGAAATTATATAATTACATTGAATACATTTAAATACAGTGAATATATTGAAAAAGTAAAAAAAAAACTAGAGACAATGAATACAATGAAATACATGGAATACAACGAGATATATTAAATACAATGAAAATAAACTATATTTTTACTTAATCCCTGAATCATCATCCATAAGCTTTCTTCTCTTTTCCGCATCAAGAAGTGTTGATTCTTTCGAAGATTTTTCAAATTGGGTTTGTTGAGTTGCTGAATCAGCCAATTGGAGATGAAATTTTGAGTTTTCTGGTGAAAGCATAACAATGATGATTATTTCTAAAAAAATTAGTAGAGAGAAATAGAAGAAGCAATGTACCAGTGAAAATCTAACAACTTTAACACTTACCACAACTTTTTGGAACAAACAAATTTGAAAATTTTCGCGAGCCAATGGAGATGAATCAGTGGAGAATCGTGGTTGTATTCATGGAGAAGAGACTGTCATTGAAAGAGAGAGATGGTGGAGAGAGATCGTGGTTTCTGAAGTTGTATACAGAAAGTAGGAGAGAGAAAAATATTACCCAGCGTATTTAATGACTAAGCGGTAGGAAGTGACCATAAATACATATTTTGCTATAAAACCTAAATGGTAGCTATAGAAAATAATATTTTAAAAGAATATTTATTTATAATAAATAAGGTGTAAAGTTTTGCTATAGGAGGTAAAATTTCCAACTTTATTTGACTTACTACCTTTATGGGCTATAAAATTTATTGGACCATTCAAGAATGTTAAGTCCAACCTTTAAATAATACGTCTAAAGATAAAATTGGGAACGAGTTTAAGATATATTTATAAATTATATTACAATAAATATTTCTAAAAATTGTATAAATATAATGTCGGGTTGATTTAGTTTCGGTTTGACTTTTTTTAATTAAAACCAAACCAAACTAATTATGGTTGGGTTCTATTTTCCAACACTAAACCAAATCAAACCAAACCACAATCAAATTTTCTTTTCCGGTTTGACTCAGATTATCGATTTGATACAGTTTATCGATTTTTTTTATACCCCTACAAGGGTGTGATGTAGGCAGCCTGCCATAATGCAAGTATTAATGACTGCTTTTACGGCTCGAACTCGTGGTCTATAGGTCACATGAAGACAATTTTATCATTACTTCAAGAGTTCTCTTCATAATTAATTAATATACATTCTTACTTTAATTATGACTTAACCATGATAAAATAGTATTATTTAATGTAACACCGAGTACGCCTAAATTTTTACTGGAAAATGCTCAAACGCTCTAAGAACATGGCAACTCTTAACATTATATCATTGTTTTAAGAACATGCCTCTATTGTCAGGTACACGAAAAAAATGCAGCTTGTGACATCATATTAGAGAGGGACATAATTCCAAATAAATATCTTTTATTGTAGGGTATCTTCTAAATAATAAAGGTGCAATTACATGACATTACTGCCCTATTCTGATTAGATTGTGATACACAACATGCTCAACTGGCTCTTGGCTTCCCCAATTGATACAGTTCTTCATGTTTTGTTGTCCATTTCTATCTTTAGAAGGTAGCAAGTACTATGCAGTGGCGGAGGCAGGATTTCTGCGAAATGATTCAAAAAGGAAAAAGTTGAAAAAGATTGTAACTTGTGGGAATTGAACATATGACCTTACAAAAGTTTTGAACTCCCTTGACTGCTAAGCTACACTTTTAAGCTGTGTCAAGGGGTTAATATATAAAGGTAAAAACCAAATTTTACCTTATATATACAGTGTAATTTTTCGACGAAGGGGGTTTCTAATAACCCCTTCCGCCCCTAAATCTGCCCCCGCTTCTTTGGTCCCTCAAGACCCTTGTATCCTCACTCAATTGACTCAAATCCACTTGTTAAACATTCCACATGCATTTTGCCAAGTTGCTGATTGACCTCTCTAAACTCTTTATTCGGATCATCACACGCGAATTCAAAATTTTAATTTTATAAGTTTATGACTCGAGTCCTTACAATAGAACCCCTACCATCTTATTTAAGTTATGAGTTTATAATATAATATTTTTTAATAATTTTAGTGATTTTTATACGGATAAATTTATGCCTAAACTAAAAGTTATCGATGCAAATAAACCCTCGTCTCCAAGGCTGGATTCGCCCGTGTGGATCATGATACAACTCTTCCTCATCCTCTCCTTCGCCCTCCCAACAAAATCTGCAACGAGTAGTCAATTTTGGAGGTTGACTCGATTTTTCTTTGCATTGACTCCTTTTAATTATGAGATTTTTATGTTGAACTAAAGTTCAGATAAGCAACTTGAAAAAAAGATGAGCTTGAGAATTTAGGTAGGGTTAGAAAATAGAGGCACACTACCGAAAAAATATTTTCCAAAAAAAGAAAAAAGAAAAAAGAAAAATTCACTTATTTTTAAACCAAACGCCACCTGTTTTTTAATTTGTCATTCTAGTATAGTACGACAAAGAAACAAAGACATTAATGAGATAATCATCAACAATGAACATACATAGTTTAAGGTTAATCAACCGCCGAGCCAATTATATAGAAAACATGAAACAGCACCTACTATTATTTAAACAGAACATTATCATTTCTTTAAGTATAACGATAATGTTTATTATTTCAAGGAATAAATTATTTAGATCAACTACTATGCGATAACGTACTAAATTTTCATCTATTTAGAACCATAAAGATACTATATCTAATTACCAAGTCTATTAATTAATCAATTTCATTGTACTCCATTGTCAAATTTTATGTTCATTAGTTTAATATTATTATTTTTGGTTAGTTCCTAAGCAAGTAATAACAATGCGTGGCCAGTATTAATTTGATATCTTAAACTATATGCTCCTGCAAAATTGACTGACCCCAACGACATAAATAAACAAGAAAAAGGAAACAATGAAAGGTCAAAAGAGAGCAAATGACGTAAATACCCCTTTCACGATTTAAGTTTAGTGATTTAGCCGAGGGTGTTTTAGTAATTTAGTGCTTCTATTAAAAAAATATTGGCATGTATCGAAGGCGCCATATATATGAGACTGCAACTCTTGATGAATGAAGAGTCAAGAATGGAGCAGAAGTTGCTTAAAGCTTCTCCGTCTTCTTCTTCATCGCCGATCAGTTTTTGTCGCCGGAGTTTCGCCGGAGCTCTGCCGGAGACCTGTGTGCTTCCTAAGGCTTGCCAGGATTTCGTAATCTGAATATATATATATATATATACCGACCAAGAAGAGAAAATAATTGCTTGGCCAAAGAAAGGTAATTTACATGATACAATTACGATTTGGAGAATCAAAAAAGGTTATTCTTTGATATATTGTGTTCATGCAAACGTGTAAATTTTAATTTAACAACTTTCCATATATCTAAATTCACAGTAAAAACTAGTTAGTTTGACCTTCGTACTCCGAACTAACTATGTCACAACGAAAAGACTAACATTTTTGGATTTTGTTTAGAAAATTTGGTTATTGATGTTTGTTATTCATTATGACAGTATGACACGTTTAGCTATAAAGAGTATATGTGGACTTGGATTTTTAATCTTGATCGAACTAATTGGGTTGGCTTTAATTTATATATTAATTCTATATCTTCGTCCTGTTATATTTAGGTTTATTTCAGTGGAATACTAGATGTTGTATTTTAAGGAAAAGTATGGCCTCTAAAGCTAAAGTTTTAAAGGTATATTTTTAAAGCTAATCATATTTATTACTTTGATAAGTATTGCCAAAAGAAACAAGATAGTACGTAATAACTTACTCCTTTGTTGTATTTGCTCCTAAGTCTTGATCGAGTAATTGGTTTTTTCTTTTTAAACTATGGAGACAGAGAGGAAATGAACTAATGGAAGTTTAGGTTGGAGATTATTTATTACTCTACTGTAGTACTCCATATGTTTTTGTTGTTGAGCAGCTTGAAATATTTTGATGGAATTTTAAGTTCTCTTTATAATTTAGAAGTATTCTCTTCAATCTTGAACTAGTATCTCTCTGTCTCTTTTAGCCAAAATATAACAAGTATGCCTCAGAAGGACAATTAATAGATACATCTTGTTCTTGCATAACTGTGTGTGTATGTGTGGGAGGGGTGGGGGTGGGGAGTCTGGACCTACTAATGGCAACTAGTTTTTCAGTTTAATCTGAAACACATCAGTATATGAAAATGTTGTATTTTTAGAATAGAGCTTCAAGTTTACAAGAAGAGCTTTTTCTGGATGGGGAGGGGGAGCAGCAGCAAGGTCTAAACAGAAGCGGAGTAATCCAGGATTTAAGTCTATAGATTTCGAGCTAAATATTTTTATACATTTAATATAGATTTCTTAATACAAATAGAGGGTCTTGGCAAAAAAGCACTGGATTACGTGAACTCATGCCTAATACTATAGATCTCCTCCTGGTCTAGAGGGTGGAAAAAGTTTGCATAATTTGGTTGACACCTTTTTCATAGGGGATAAATCACTTGTGTCTTGTAGATTGAAGGATAAATAAGTTGAACACAAGAAATACAATGGATTAAAATTTGTTTTAAGTTCTAATTCGACGACCAAAACTTCATTTTCTATAACATGTTAAGGTGTTCTCTTACTTATTTGTTTGTTTGTTTGGTTATTTTCTTCATTGGAGTCTGCAGGAAATCCAATGTCTGCATAACTGTATGTATACTTGATGTGATATGCAGGACTAGTCAAGAACAAAGAAATGGTGCAGTTCTCTTCTATTTTCACTGGTTTCAGGAAAAGTCTCTCAATCAAAAATGGAAAGAATAGTAGACATGATTTCGGGAGGGAAGCTGCTAATACAATGGCTAAGGAAGCCAAAAGGAATGAACTGATGTTAACATCATCTGGCTGTGTAGCAGGTGGCTCTAAGAATTTGGTTTCTTTTTTCTCCAAAGGAGGGAAGAAGGGTATCAATCAAGATAGATTTATAGTATGGGAGGTATGATCTATAGCAATATTCGTTGTAACTTCTCAATACATTGATATAAAAACAAGAATATTATGAGGTTTATATGATTTAACTTTTAGGATTTTGGATGCCAAGATGACATGATCTTCTGTGGAGTGTTTGATGGGCATGGTCCTTGGGGTCATCTTGTTGCTAAAAGAGTCAGAAAATTGATGCCACCAGCTTTACTTCATAATTGGCAGAAAAGAGTTGTCAACTACATAGATGGTGATGGAATTGGAATAGATAGAAGCTGTTTCCAGTTTGACATTTGGAAGCAATCTTACTTTGAGACTTGTTCCACCATCGATCAAGAGCTCGAGCAACATGCTGATTCTTTCTACAGTGGTACAACAGCTCTAACGCTCGTTAGACAGGCAAGTAGTTTGCTTCCAAGAGAGGTCGAATATATGGTGCATGTAAACGCGCGAGTTCGGGGGAAGGGCCGGACCACAAGAGTCTATTATACATGCAAGTGGTTGTTTCCACGGCTCGAACTCTTGACCTCCTGGTCACATTGCAGTAACTTTACCAGTTACGCCGCCTCTAGCTGTGGCTAAAATTTACTAAAAATGTTTACTTTATGCATTGACTTGATAATCCCAATCAATGTTTACATTCTAACAATATAAGTTTGAAACTTGCAATGCTTGAAAGTGTTCCCTTTATCCTCCAGTAGCCTGATTCTGATGAAGAAAAATGGATCTTGAAAAGTTAGCTTTACAAATTTGTTAGTTTTCCTTTTTTCTTTCCTCAGTTCTCTAATAAGATTTAACTGCCGACTACTTGTCTCCTGTCTGAAAACTTCTATATGTGACCTACTTCAGGGTGATCTACTGGTAGTAGCAAATGTTGGAGATTCTCGAGCTGTTTTGGCAACAACAGATGATGCTGGTAGATTGACACCAGTTCAGCTCACCGTGGACCTCAAACCCAACTTACCTAGTAAATTCTCTTCCATGTTCACACATTACCATATGTAATTTCAGCATTTTCCAAAAGACTAAAACGTCTTAATGATTGCAGGGGAAAGCGAGCGAATAATGCAGTCAAGAGGCAGGGTGTTATCGTGCGACGATGAGCCAGGGGTGTATAGAGTCTGGATGCCCAACGGAGGAACAATAGAAGGACCTGGATTGGCAATTTCAAGAGCCTTTGGTGATTACTACTTAAAGGACTTTGGCCTTATTTCTGAACCTGAATTGACATCCAGACACATAACTCACAGAGATCAGTTTGCCATTTTGGCAACAGATGGGGTATGTAGTACTCTCCTTATAATGGTGCCAATGAACATGTTCTCTAGTCCTGGAATTACCACATTATGACTAATATAAAGATGAAATAACTAAGCTAAACATGTAAGTTACACCATGAATTAACTAGATCTTTACCAAGATGTTCAACTTGCATACGAATACAGGGCCTTGCGAGCAACGCTTATTTATGTATTCCATCTGTTCCAGTTTATGTGACACTCTTTTCTATTTAGTCTATTCCGTAAAGAATGACACTTTTATTTTATTTTTTGGAACTCTTTAACATGAAACTTCCTATTTTAACCTTAATAATATACTCTGTTAGCCATAGAAATGTTTGACATGTTCAAGACCACAAGTTCTGAGGGTACTTTTAGTATGTGCCACGAGTTAGTCTTTCTTAAACGCCGTTATATAAAATGATGGAGTGAGCATTTATAAGTACTCAAATTGACAGTAACTCATTGTTCATATTGATTAGGTTTGGGATGTCCTCTCAAACCAAGACGCTGTGGAAATAGTTTCTTCAACACCACAAAGGGAAGAAGCAGCTAAGAGGTTAGTGGAAAGTGCAATTAGTGCATGGAAATGCAAAAGAAGGGGCATTCCCATGGATGATATTTCAGCAATTTGCCTCTTCTTTCATAGCATTCCTCCTTCTAAACAAGAAGATTGTTTAAAGTTGGAGAAGAAGCTTACATAAACTACCAGCTGACTTGCAGTCAGTGGCGGAGCCAGATCATCAACTATGGGTTCGATGTTGCTTAAAAGCTGTATCTGTATTAGGAAATCCATTATATATAGGTTCAGGTACAAATTCAGAATCCATAAACTATAAATTCTGGCTCTGCCTGTTCTTGCAGTTGCTGCTTTTTTTCTATTTTTTTCCTGTACTGGTTTGTACATAAGTTCATACATACACAGGCTCATGTTTGCTATATTTCAATCAGGCATTGAAATGGAGAATCTTGAAAATTAACTTCAAAAGTTATGTTCCAATACTTTTGTCATCAAAATTCACAGTTAAAGAATGTGTTTATTTCTGTTTTCCAGCAGAGTAGAACAATATCTTCTCAATAATCAATATTATGTATGCAAACTTTAAAATGAAAAAAGAGAAATCGTGACTAAGATCTTCAGTTCTTTATGTATTTCAAACCACCGTCAACGTCCACTTTCTTCTTGCTTTTTTAACATTTAGGCAGTTTGAAAAGAACCTTTCTGCCCCACGTTCGTTCTTCTTCTTCTTTTTTTCTTTTTTTTTTTGGTACGGACCTTTATTATACGCATTCCACATCGATGGGTTAGTGTGAAAGTTTTTTTACATCATCAGCATAAATTAACCTGCAACATGTATAATGATTTAACTATCTGATAATCTTATAATTATTTAGAAAATAAAGCTGATAATCTACTATAATACATTAAAATTCCAGCAGGTGTCATACGAAAGTTAGTAAAACAAATCTTGAACGACGATAAATCAGACAACGAAAGAGAAATATACCAAAAGAGACACAAACATTTAACGTGGTTCGGTCAATTTGACCTACGTCTACGAGCGGAGATGAGTAATCCACTATATTAAAGAGAGTATAAAATATCGAGAGAATAACCTCACGAAAAGGCAAACACAAGTGGCAACACTTGTCCTCCTAAACAAGACTCTCAAACCCCATATGCAGTGGCGAAGCCAGAAATTTTTCATAGGGTGTTCAAACTTGAAAGAAGTAAAAAAAATCCATGGCAAAGGGTGTTCAATATATGTTATATACATCTAAAACATAATATTTTACTAGTGTAATTTTACGACGAAGGGTGGTCAATTGACCACCCTTACCTTAGTGTAGCTTCGCCCATGCCCATATGGCGACATTTTATACTGCTAAATGAGAAGGGACGATCCTCAATTTATAAAAGTCTAAAACCTTTTTCTTCCAAGAGAAGGGACTATCCAAATGTGAGAGATTTATAATTTCCTTACAAGAAAATGAGAACTCAATTATGATAAATATTCTTTCAAGAGATAAGAAAATCAAATATATCAAGAAAAGTCCGGACACATACCTAATCGAATTAGGATAACTATAGATATATGCTTATGACTGTGGGCTATCTTAACTTGATAGCGTATAAAATATAGTAAAAATTGTATGGGGTAGCCACTATTTAAAGTGGTATTTACTTTTTATCCAGCATTTTTAATGCTGAGCAAAAGTAGCCAGTAGTCTATTAAAATTAATATGAAAGGACGATGTTACCCTTTCCTTCCCAAACGAAAATACAGTGGTATCACAGGTTAGATAGATACGCCATTTTCAGATTCTTTGCATTTAAGGTTTTGACATCTGACCAATGTCCCTTGAAATAACTGTCGCAAATAGAAATTCAAAAGTTCAACTTTTTTTTTTGTTATATCTTTGTAAAATCACTATCTAATCTATCCGCATCTGAAGAGATGTTGAACTTGCACAGAAAAGCTCTTTTTGGTTTTCTTTCTTTCTTCATACCCATTCAAATATTTACGATTGTGAGTATTTGTTAGCTCTAAGAACGAGAACTTGGTTTGTTGCACGGAAACGCACTCGTAATGGAATTCATGCAATTCCTTTGTTTGGTCGAGAAGAAAGGGAAAAAAAAAGAAGAGTTTCACTTTTATATATTGTAGATATATAAACAAAATCTATATCACCTAACTATTATTTTAAGTTCAAAAGTTAAGGACACTTGGTCCTGAACTTAGAATTACAAGTTCAAAAGTTAAGGACATTTGGTCTTGAACTTAGACTAACAAGCTCAAAAATTTAAGGACAATAGGTCCTGAAGTCCTTAACTTAGACTAACAAGCTCAAAAGTTAAGGACGTGTAGTCCTGAAGTCCTGAAGTTAAGTTCAAAAGTTAAGGACATGTAGTCCTGAAGTCCTGAAGTTAAGTTCAAAAGTTAAGGACATGTAGTCCTGAAGTCCTGAACTTAGAGTTATAAGTTCAAAAATTAAGGACATGTAGTTTTGAAGTCCTGAAGTTAAGTTCAAAAATTAAGGACATGTAAACCTGAAGTCTTGAAGTTAAGTATAAAAGTTAAGGAAATGTAGTCCTGAAGTCCTGAACTTAGAGTTACAAGTTCAAAAGTTAAGGAAATGTAGTCTTGAAGTCCTGAAGTTAAGTTCAAAAGTTAAGGACATGTAGTCCTGAAGTCCTGAAGTTAAGTTCAAAAGTTAAGGATATGTAGTCCTCAAGTCCTGAAGTTAAGTTCAAAAGTTAAAGACATGTAGTGCTGAAGTCCTGAACTTAGAGTTCCAAGTCCAAAAGTTAAGGACATGTAGTCCTGAAGTTAAGTTCAAAAGTTAAGGACATGAGCAGAAGAGTATTTTCGTCCGGGTAGTTAAAGTTTATTAAAGCAATGGCCAAAGACTAAAGACATTTTAAACAGTGGCTTAAAAGTAAATACATGTGTTATTAGTGGCTAATTGTGCACTTCCCCCTAAAATATATATACCATCAGCGGGTAGAAATAAAATTCCAAAATAAATTATTTTATAAAGCATTAAAAGTGTTTATGTAACTGAGTGTGAATAATTACTTGTTGAAGAGAATATGTTGCAAGCGGCCCACCTACGACGTTCTTACACAGTCAGTGGAGCTAAATTGAAAATTATATATCTTTAATCGTTCTAAAAAATAGCCGATAAATTATATATTTTTATACATAAATATAATATAAATATTTTATATATTCGACTAACGATTACAGTTGGTTTCAGCCAATTTTGGCTAAATTCATACAGTAATTTTCTTGTACTTGTATTGTATGTACTACTAATTAATACTCGTATAATTTACCCACACTCTTTTTTTTATTTTATTTTTTAAATTTTTTTGTATGACTTTCCATTTTGAGACACTTTTAAAATGCTAAAAGTGACTCGATTCACATATGTTCTTGCAATATATTCATATTTTTCTTGTAGTAAGCTAGTTTGTTTGACAATTAATTCAATAGAATTCTAAATCATTTCGTAAACTATGCTGGATTATTCATTAAGAAAAAAGAAAATGGAATTAGAACAGTACAAGGACCACAGGAAGCGTAGATTGTAAAGAGCCAAAGCTGATCTGTGATTCTAACAAATTTTATCATTTATAGCTAATCAAAGATGCATCTAAATTGACAAAAGATTCTTTCCCCACGACCTACCTCTGCAAATTCTTGATTTGTACCGTGCAATTAACATTGTAATAAAACTTAATCACACCAAAGAATAGAGAAAATGCATCTTTTATATACAGTTGTGTCACACAATAATGGTTGCGTAATGTATATTCTCATTTTAATTCATCATTTAACCATGATAAATTAGTGATTTTTGTGTCAATAATAGGCGTGGATCCATGACAAGTTTTTTCAACTCCCTGAAAAAATTACTGCACCTTCCTCCTCTCTGGGTGGCCGCTAGGTGAAATCCTATTTTTAGTCGAAATTTGAGTGTAATTTCAAGGAAATTGGCAGTGTGAAAATCAGATTTCATCAACCATTTGCTGGGGAGCATAAGTTTTTGAAGCACCTTTTGTCTCAATCAGTTTACACCAGATATGACGATGGATTATGCTTTCAGGAACAAAAAATAAGCAACTCAATACAAACAGAAAAGACATTTTTTTTGGGACTGCTATTATTTTGGAGGGTTTCCTTTACTTGTAACAAAAGGATTCCTCAAGTGTGGATATCCCTCTTTCACCCCTAGATTTACTTTCATTTTGTTGACCATCAAATATTAAACCCCCCCACCTCCCTGCCAAATACTTTGTGATGATATATCTTTCTCCCACTTTTTAATCCTACTTTCCATGGTCGGCTTTAGATAACCATCCCTGCACTTAGAAAAAAAATTGGCAATTGTAGATAGCCATCTATTTAGTACTTAAAAGCAAAAAATTCCCTTTGGCTCAACAAAACAGTGTAGGGTCCAAAAATAAGGAAAATTCAGGGTGGGGCTTCTTTTTTTTTCTATTAGCAAGATGATATTGACTTGTTAAAGTTCACCAAGAAGCAAAAACTCTCCCTCAAAAAGGAGATTCTTTACCTGTCCCACAACTTATTAGCTTTTAAATATTCCATGTCCATGCACACAATGATGCCATAAATTGATTCCCTCCATTCTCAAACATTTAATCTCTCCATACAAGCATCTCTTTTTGTTCCTCCCATCTCTCTCTCTTTCTCCAAAAATGGCTCAACAGATGGAGGTAAGTATTGCTTCTACTTCCATATCAACTTCTCTTTTGAACAAATCAAGAATCACATTCATACAGAGCATATTTGTTTTCTACTTATGTTTACACTCGCATCTTTTCATGCAGAAATCTAGGGTCACAGAGATACAGGTGAGAATGGACTGTAATGGATGTGTGCAAAAGATCAAGAAAGCTTTACATGGCATCCATGGTGAGTAAGTGATGCTTGAAGTACTAATTCTTTTTCTTAAGTTCTAATTCTTTCTTCATCTCTCCTATAAGATCTTATAATATTCTATGTATGTTCGGTGTTCGACAGGTATTTATGATCTTTACATAGATTTTCCTCAGCAAAAGATCACTATAGTAGGATCAGCAGATCCTGAAAAAATTGTAAAAGCACTAAAGAAGACAAGAAAGAGTGCTATTGTTTGTTCCCATATAGAACAAGCAGAACCTCCAACAGAGCCAGAGGAACCTGCACCAGCCGAGAATGAAGCACCGCCCCCTGAGTCTAGCAATCCTCCAACACAAGAAAATCAACCAGCTGAAGAGCCGCCCAAAGAACCACCAAAAGAACCACCAACACAAGAAAATCAACCAGCAGAGGAGAAACAAACACATGATGAAGGTGCTGACAATACCAACAGCAAAGCAGACCAACCCTCCAAACCAAGAGACGTTGAAGAAGTTCATGTAATATATCACTATCCACCAGACTACGGTTACAGACACAACTTTAGCCAGGGTATGAGCAGTCACGAGCCACCCCGGGACCATGGATACAGATACAACTATGGTCAGACCATGATCCATGAGCCACCCCGGGACCCTCGTTACAACAGATACAACTACGGCCCGAGTATGAGCCAAGAGCCACCCAGGGACCATGGTTACAACAGATACAACTATGGCCAGAGCATGAGCTATGAGCCACCTAACTACGGTCGGAGCATGATCCATGAGCCTCCTCCAGGAAACCCTGGCTACAGAAATAATCATGCTCGTCCTACCGGTCCAGAATTCAGACCTGAGGCGCCACCACCAGGTCAACCACCGGTTTATGTGACTCACAGCTACAATAGCTACCAACCATCACCCTATGTGACTGGATATGAGTACATCAGGTCACCACCAAGATACACACAATATACTAGGCCAGAGCATTACTCTGAGGACTATCACTATGGAAACAATAACAATGGAACAATCGGCTCAGTTTTCAGTGATGAAAATCCAAATGCATGCACAATAGCTTAAGGAGGGTGAGCGAAAATGGTTTGCAAGGGAAGCAAGTAATTTTTGTTTTTTGTTTCACCTGTAAGAAAGAAAGATGCCTAACTAATTCCAGATGATTCGTAAAGTAAATCTCAACAAACAAAAATAAAGCAAACATGTGCAAATGTTGAGAGAAATGAGATTCTTGACTTCAAAAGCAAAAGGGAATATATCCTCCATTCCACCTCTACAAGGCTAATTCAGACCACCTGGCATTCATTTCCTGAAGAAGAATACTAATAAATCTCCTTTATTCTTGGAATTTATTCCTCAGCTTTACATTTAAAATTTTAGCCATTCTTTCATGATTGAAAGTTTCATTCTTTTCTGCCAAAATACAGAAAATTGAATTTGACAATGAGATGGAGAAATAAAGGAATTTGGTAATCTCTTTTGTAATCTGTGCAAGAACAAGTTTTGTAAATTAATTCCATTTGAATGGCTCAACCTATTATCGGCTTTGCAAAATCTGGGATTACATTTCTTGCTCATATCTTTATGCAAGGAAATTCAGATAGCAATTGCCAGATAACAATTCTCAGAAAAGGATAAGTTGATCATCCAAAACATCTATAGCTTACGCATGACGATCCACAATTACAGCCAGATGCAAGGAAAGATGTACTAGACAACTAGCCAGAAAAGCAGGACTTTTACCCTTTACTCACTAATTCTGATAGAAATAAAGTAGCTAGAATTCCTCACAAAATTGTAATCCAGGCTGTTAATCACATATATCTCAAATTAACGAACATTCAAATAACACATAAATGTGACAACACCGCTTGCACCAATGAAGACCACATAGATTCAATTGCACTGATGAAATTATAGATTCTTCGAAAACCGATCAAGATATTACATGTCAAGATTCAAACATTACACAGCATAATTTGGATAATGACTCATTTTGTTCAATTTCAACTTTAACTTTTACTGAAAAAGGATGAATATTGAATAGCTATTAAATTGTTGTTTCGAGCAATAAGGAATTTGTTTCACAGAAATTTTCTCCAACCAAGATCAGAAAGTTACTAACAAATGTATTACTTTTTTTGAACGCGGTAACAGTAACAAATGTATTACTATATGAGCCTTTTTTACTTTCCTTTAGATAAATTTTTGCGCTGTCTTTCCTTTTTGTTGAAAAGATATCTTTTCAACTAGAGCAAACCGAAGACTAAGAGATCACAAGCATAAGTAGCCGAGGGCAGTCAATTTCTAGTTTAGATCAACCTTATAATACATATAACAGGCATTTAAGTGAAGGAGAAGCATGTTCAACCTGTTTGCCACAATGAACTTGACTTCAAAATACCAACAAAATGTAATATGCAATTACTGAATGTAGATAAGTCTTGCTATATAAAACAACAACAACGACCCAGTAAAATTCCACAAGTGGGGTCTAGGGAGGATAGCTATATGCACATGAAAATAACATTAGTACATCTAAATGAACAGTAAAAACAGGGAAAACCGTACTTCATCATTGCGCTCCATACAGTCAGCAGGAGGTAGATTAGTTGTTCCTAACGTCTGCACGTGGACTACAATGCTGTCTTCATCATATCTATCAAAGGGTAACAGTGGAATCAGATACACTTCTGATCAAACAAATGTTCAGGAAGGAAACAAAAACTTCATGGCAGATACAAGAAGACATCAAGGCCCAAATGAGCATGCAAGGCAATTTTGTCTTATAATCATTGTTACGGGAGGGCAACTTTGTGACTGACCAACTTGTAAATTCGGGGAAGCACAAGAAGTTGAATTCATTCTTGACTGAGGATATAAATTTGGCTAGACAAGTTATAGCCACATAGAAGAATGATGAAAATGGATTGCAAAATTTCAAAATTCGTGTGAAGAAAGAAAAATTTTCCTCTGAACCTGGATGAATACTACTTCTGTCAACAGATAGGTTCTAAGATTTAGCTAGATATTTTTTTGAAAGCTCAAATGCATACATCTACACATAATAAAAGAAGTAACTGTTTGAGGAAAAGTTGTTGCTCGAATAACAAAGATGACAAAAGTTTGTATTTTCTTTATTTTAGGATAGACCAGGCCCTCTTAAATGAAGCTCACCCCAATATCTTTTTCTCCTATGTTCCCTTGTTCTTTGGTTCTCCACCCCACACTCGTGATGAAAACAACTAAATTCGCTTCCTAAAATGCTCTATCGTTACAATGTACTATTGCTTATCTCAACCTTACTGCCAAACTACATCCAACGTGAAAGATGATTCAATATATCATTGACTAACTCAATATAACAATGAGAAGAATGAAGATAGTCCTAAAGAAAATATATGGTTAGCTACTAGCAGCAAGGAAAGTACCACAACTAGATACTATACAAGACCTTAACCGTTGCTCCATTATTCATGTGTTTCCTCCTTTTCCTATTAAGTTTTCACCTAAAGAAGATTATTGAAGAAGCCCACCAGATCAAACAATAGTGTCGTCAACCTCAACCCAACCCGTTCTTGAGTAGGGTTGGGTTAAGAAATTTTTTAACCCATTTAGAATCAGTCAGCTGGCCCTTTAGGTTAGATCGAGGCCGGACCGAGGTTGGCTCGTGGGCCAGATTTAAGAAATTACTCAAAGGAAATAGTAAGAAATAAAATTTAACCCTAAATCTAGACGAGTTGCACTGTTGAATTTCCTATATACGTCCATGATAGTAATATCCTAAACGGGGCTAGCTTGAAAATGAACTTTTTTTCCTTTTTGAGAATAAGGGAAAAAGGACACTGTAAAATATTTTTTACCGGTAGGATTTTAAATTGTTATACTACTTTCAGCAAAAAAAGAATAATAAAAATGAAAAAAACTAAAAGGATAACATATCAAATAGAGGTGTGTTTGTTGCATTGGAAAAATTAATGATACAAGAACCATTATGCAATATAATAAACACTTGGAAATTTGTTTGATGTAATTTTAACAGTAACAATTTTTCAGTTAAGAATACAATGGAATTACTTGAAGCAAATTTAAGATAATTCATTCTGATAAGCATAATTAACAATGATGAATAAGATACAATTTAAAAACTGGTTTTTCAGACTAACAATTATTTATCAGTTCCATTGGAGTAGTGAAACAAGAAATATTGAAGAGAAGGTACAAGATTACATGAAAAGAGTAAAGCTACACTTGAAACTTCGGTAAAATGACTTTATCAATCAACAATTGGAGTCGGTGGTGTAAAACAAAAAAAGTGAAGGGATGGTCCGTCCTAGCCCACAGCCCGGGCTGGGTCGGACTGCATTTTTAGGCCCTTTCGAGTGACTGTCCAGTCCATCCTAACTTGTTGAATTCCATAGGCCGCGAGGGTTGAGCTGAGTTGGGCTTGGCCAACCCATTATGACAGTTCTATCAAACAATAAGACTAGCAAGGGCTACACTTGGGCATTGTTGGTGCATTCACTGGCCATTGTTTTCATGTCTTTATTCTTACTCTATCTAGTGGCACAATATCCCCCCCTTAAGATACTGCTGAAGAAGAGAAACAACATTGAGTGCCATTTAGTTTTAGATGAAGACACCAAGCACTTCAACCAAAGAACTGCTCTTGCAAAAATTGTTGTTTCATGAAGCAAAAAGGAAAAACGACCAATAAGATCTCCAAGCAAATATGGCTCAAAGATGTCTGTAATATGCAATGTCTTGTTCTATATCTGACAAAAGAAACAGAATTTAATAGCACTTGAGAAAAATGTACAGAGAACTCTTACTAGTTAGTTACACGATTGTCTTCGTTTGAGCTTTGAAGCCTTCGTTCTTGTTGCATCCTTGGATCCTTTCGGGAAAATGGGCCAAACTAGGCTTTCAATGTAGACGCTTGCCTCAAATGATACATCACAGTTGGTAACCTCTAGATTTCTTAATGAGTCATCTTTTGGATTGTAAACCATGAAAGTTGATACAAACTGAAACAAAAAGTCACCTTTGTTTGACATAAAAAAAGGAGGATAAAACAGAAACTGCACAAGATCAGCAGGATGATTGATGTTAAACATCTTTCTTTAACGCCATACTTCTTCATAATCCACAAATCTATGTGAGTTGTCATTCCCTCATAATAACAAAACAAAGAAAGATCACCTCCCAAAACTCCCAGCGACAGCCTAAAATTAAGTTTTCCTTCTCCATAGCAGGGTTGCTCCACTTTTCCCCATTTTCCATCAGCCAAATCAAGACAAATGATATCCCTACCATGAGCAGTCTGAGTAATCCAATGAAGCTTGCCATTCACAAACTTACCACACTTATAATATAAACTTACCCGAATCCTAGAAACATGGTTACTTGTCCAAGAATCACTCTTTAGACTATATATCTTGACCTCAGTACAATATAAACTATCAGCAAACAAAGTACGGAAGATAGCCACAACCTTATAATCATCATGAAGCTCGTCATATCCAAAACCAAACATAAAATGGTAACCACACATCAATGTAGTTCTAGAATCAGGCAATTTCTTGAACTTCCTAATTGATGGATTCAAGAGAAACAAGTCTCGATGCCCAATGTTAAGACAAATTAAACCATTGACAGAACCCACAATCTCAACAATATCACAAGGTTTTTTCATAGAATTATCCAAGCGACATACCCTAGTAACAGAGTCATAAAGTAAAGAACTAAGGTAACAGTGCTTAAAATTGTACCGAGCTCGGGAAGAACACATCATAAGCCTATGGTGGGTGTAATACTTGTTATTAGCAGATGAACTAAGATGGGCCTTCACAAATTCAGGGCTAGAGATTAAATCAAGCCAAGATTTTGAAACACACCTCATTTGCAAGATGTATTTCACAGGTAGCTTTAACAGTATTTCATTGATGAGTTCTTCTGGCAAAATAGGGATTGTTAAGCTCGACTCTTGCACTGAAGTTGATGGAAATTGAGAATGGTTAGTGGGTTTTATCCGCTTTGAGTGTAAACGGGAGGCTTCGGCTTCATCTCCCTCAGATTCCATTTCGGTTGTGCTCAAATTTGAGCTCTTGGAGTGGAGAAACACTACTACAAGGTTTTAAGTTTTTTTCCTTTCTTTTGTGTTCTGAAGATTTTTCCAATTTATTCTGTATATAAATGAGGAAAAAATCAGAAACAGTCCCCTACGTTATGGGTATAGCAGTATTTTGAACCCTGATATATAGTGTTGCACATAAAACATCCCTTAACTTTGTAAAAGAGGACAGCTTTGGTCCAAGCTATAGAAACGTGTTACCAACACTAACGGGAGACACAAACTAACACATCATTTGTTAAGTGAAATTCATAGAAAATTCGTCGACTCGACTCTGTATTTTTCTCTCAAAATCATTAGTAGAAGCAAGGAATCCTATTCAGGGACAAATATGTAGAATCCATCAGCAGGTTATATGAGGATCTAATAGTTGAAAAATTAAAGTTTGATTTGGAAAAAATACATATATGAATATTAGGAAAAATAAAATTGGACAAATATTTTAAGTTCTCAGAGAGATAGTCCAGTAACTAAGATGGTATACAAATTTAAATTATAATATTATGCAAAAACAAAAACAAAAACAAAAACAAAAAAGATGACAAAGTGTTTTGCATTAATTAATAATTTGGAAAGACAACTCTTGATCTGTAGCTAGTATTAATTAAAATAAATTATGTAATCATACACTTTGATGGCCAATGAGAATGGATGCTAATCCTGCCAATTAGCTTTCTCTCTGTACTAATAATATGATATAGCCCCTGTTATTCATTAAAATTTATTGCCACCATTGGCTTTTTGTTAGCATTTAGATTCAGTTCATATAGATTGAAGAGGTGAGTTTGGTTGAACCATAATTATTCATCAATTAATCTTGCAACGATTGGTGATGTTAATCATTTCCTATTAGAGTTGTCGTGACTAGTTTTCTCCTACTACAACTTTAGTCATTTTCAGGTATTTGAATAAAACTTTTTTAAGTCTCACTCAATATGTTATATTGAAAAAAGTTGTCATATATTTGGTTAAATCTGAAGCTTTTCATTATTTTGTTCATTTGATGGAACCTGCTTTGAATTTTAATTATATCTATCATCTCTTTTGCACCTTTTCGGAGATTTGGATCTATTTGGTTAGGTGAAAGATGTTTCTAGTTTTGTAATTTTTGTTGGATTTCGAGACGTGGGTTCGTGGGTCGAGTTTGACCAATTTCGAGATTTGTGGTTTAATTTGATAATTTTTATATGACTTTCGTTCCTTTAGCATCTATTAATGATAATATACTGATTTTGGATAGATTCAGGGCGATTTGTGGCCGAGCCGAGCGGCAAAGGCATTGCAGATTAGAGTTTTGACCAATTTGAGGTAAGTAATGATTGTAAATCTAGACTTGAGGGTATGGACCCCAGATTTCATACTATTTTACTTCATTGAGGTGACGCCCATGCTAGGTGACGGGCGTGTAGGCGTGCACCCTTGGGGATTGTGACTTGGTCCGTCCCGTAGCAACTGTAGGGTTGCATATTTTGTTGAAATATTATATATAGGTTATTTAGAAAGAATTCCGTATAACTTAGGCTGAATGCAATGTTTGGGCCTTGTGTTAGTACTGTTTGGACCCTCGAGAGTATTTTATTACTATCCTCACACTGTTTTGATTTGAAATCTACACTCAGTCATGATTTTACCTGTTTACTATTTAATTAAGTTTCATTACTCTACTTTGGTGCATATGAAAGTTGTTTTGGGCTGAGTTCCTTGTTTTTACTGAAATGCTCTAGTGGCTTGTGATGTTTATGACTGAGTGAGGTCGAGAGCCTGATTTGTGAGGATACGATATGGATCGGGCTGTACGCTGCAACAATATAAATATATGATATGGATCGGGCTGCACGCCGTAGCAATATATATATATGATATGGATCGGGCTGCACGCCGTAGCAATATATATATATATATATATATATGAATCGGGTTACATGCTCCAGCGATATATGGATCGGGCTGCACGACACAGCGGCATTGGGTCGGGCTGCACGCCGCAGCGATATAGCGCTTGGGCTGTAAGAGCCCCTCCAGAGTCTGTGCACACTCCAGTGAGCGCAGGTACCTATTGAATGCGAGAGCTGAGTGATGAATGATTGAGAGGCTTGCCCGCGGGGCTGTTTATGAGTGATATTTTGCCCGAGGGGCTTGTTTATGAAATTATTATTTTCACTCTATTTTATATTGAGCCTCCATTCAAAGTGATGAATTTTTTTTTTCATGTTTTCCATCGAAACTGGAGTTTTATGAGGTATTTTGACTTGAGAATTGATTTGAAAATTGTTGTTTCACTAAGACTTTATATTATGAACTTTATGTGATTTTACTACTCGTCATTGCACTCAGCCTTTATTTATGGCTGTTACTTACTGAGTTGGCGTACTCACGTTACTCCCTGCACCTTGTGTGCAGATCCAGGTGTCACAGGACATACGAGTAAGTGTTGATTTATCCTCAGTCGACTTCGGAGTCTAGCAAGGTAGTTGCACGGCGACCGCAACCTTGCTCTTCTCCCTCCTATCTTCCAGTAGATTATTTTTATTAGACTTCTCTTGTCTTTTGAGTAGACTGTATCAGATTTGTATCTTAGATGCTCATGACTAGTGACATCGAGATTTGGGTCGTTGGTTTGGTATTTTCTTATTTTTATTTATTTCGGATTGTTTAATGAAAATTTTATGATGAAAAAGGTTAAGAAAATGAATTATTGAAAAGATTTATTGTATGTTTTGAATAATTAATCGGCTAGCCTAGTACTACGATATGTGCCATCACGACGGGGTTGTTTGGGTCGTGACAAGTTGGTATAAGAGCCTAGGTTACATAGGTCTCACAAGTCATTAGTAGGTTTAGTAGAGTCTTGCGGATCGGTACAGAGACGTCTGTACTTATCTTCGAGAGGCCGTAGAACCCTTAGGAACAATCTCACATTCTTGAATTCTTGTCGTGCGAACCCATTGATTCAGTTTGAAGCGTAACTCTTTGAATTCCTTCCATGTATTCGGATGCGCA
The DNA here is from genome assembly GCA_005239505.1 of Nicotiana paniculata. Classification (NCBI taxonomy): domain Eukaryota; kingdom Viridiplantae; phylum Streptophyta; class Magnoliopsida; order Solanales; family Solanaceae; genus Nicotiana; species Nicotiana paniculata. Next base: position 28,601 of record ML334709.1, read on the forward strand.
CGTGAGCGCTCGGTATCAGCTGTGCACCGACGACTTGTTCTTACCACGGATGAGGTGCGAGGTGTGATTTTTTTTTTGCATGTTAATGATGGGCCATTCTGGAGGACTCGAGGCCGGGTTTTGATATGTGGTTTGAGCACTGAGATTTGGATTGTGTGAGCTCGTGCATTTGGGACTTATATGTCCTTATGTGTCCTTATTAGTGGGATTTTGTGACTGGGTGACTATGTGGTGGGTATGATTTGATGGTAAGATGTGTTCAGGTTGTTTAAATGTGACAAAGAGAGTTGGCCGGAGATGTAGCAAGTTCTATTTTACCAGTAAATGATATATGTTGCAATTTGAGTTTAGATCGCTTATGGAAGTTGGAATGACTATTACAATGGTGAATGCGAGATTTGCAGATGATTTGAGATATTAGATGGTTTGTGTTATACGAGCTTATGAAGGATTTAGTTGAATCTCGCTGCGGTATTGTGGCAATGGTAGCGTATGGGCATTGTGAGTTATTATTTGTCATGGTCTATGGCTTTGAGCCAAGCGGGGGAGTCTACTAATGATAAGTGGATTTCACGATTATGTGTTGTATTGGTTTCAGTTCGAGGTATACTAGTGAATCAGTTATGACCTGCAGAGGTGGAGGTTGAGAATGACTCGAGTAATGAAAATATTTGGATTCAGGTTGTATTATACTCTATGGGTAAATGGGTTTTATTGAAGTTGTTATTTGTAAAGGAAGTAATGTGCATGAATTAGGAATTTGCTTGGATACCTAGGGGTGTGGGTTACTCCCTTGGGTGTTGGTGTGTTAATGGGGGCATGCAGTTCGGTCAGTTTAATCAATTTAATGGAGATTTGCATAGAGTAGATAACTCTCGGGAATGGTTTTGATGGATTTAATAATTATATGTAACAATTAGGAAGCTTCAGGATGTGTATTTGGCTAGAAACTGAGATTTCCATTGGAAGGCGTCAAGATTTGTGGTATTTCTATATCGTTGTGGGTTCTACATTTCGGTACTAGGAAAAAGGGAAATAATAGCTTAAATTCATAGGAAGTCTCTTCAGAGTAAGTATTTGAGTGGTGGTACATTTGGGGTGCTTAAGAGAATATTCAGTGGCTTATGAGCCTTAGGGCGGTGCGATTTAGTGCTAGGGTCTCACGTGGTGAGTTTTGGTTGAGGATTTTGGTATTATGGCAAGGGTAAGAATCAATTTGAAGGTAACTCAGAAGGAACTCGGAGAGATAGCACAACTTGGTAGTAGGTTGGATCGGCATGGTAATGAGTAAGATCGAATCTTCGGGTGTGTAAGATATGGTAAGGTTCTACATGTGATTCGTGGCAATGCTCTTGGGTTTGGCGACCTGCGTAGCTTGGTTGAGTTAGAGGGATTCAGTCCTAACGGGTTGGTTAAGTGAAAATGGATTTCTAAGAGTTCTTAATGGTATATACCATGGTTTGAGATGTACGTTTCCTACTAGTGCGTGGGGCATGTGGCGTATTGTGATTTTCTCCAGAATGGAATCAAGTAGAAAGTTCTTAGCTAAATGAGTATGTAGTTTCTTGGGACTCAGAGTGGTTTTTGAGATGTGTCGTATCTTTCATAAGTCGACGTAGTGCGATGTGAGGCGTAGTATTGAGATTTGGCAGGTGCAAGGTCACGATGTGGTTTTGAAAGGAAGGTTTTGAATTTTTAGGCAGCATGGACTATCTCAAGTGACCAGATAGATGATGTTACTTCTAGATATGGCTTGATGAAGGTGTAAGTTTCAGAAGAGGCACTGTATATTGATTTATTGATACTTCATTGGTGTGGCAGTACTGTCCTCGTTGGTCGGCTGCAGACATTCAGATTTTTCCTTGTAACACATATAGATTACAGGGGTATCCCTCGTGGTATGATCATGTATTGGAGAAGTATTAGACATTCAGGTGGCGAAGTTGAGATTGTATATAGTGATTCGTGTGCTCTATGGATTTGGAGACTGGGAACTCTAATGAGTAGATGATTTCATAGTTGTAGGCTGTAGAGACATAGCCAAGGTTAGTCAGAGGTTAGTGTGTATTGTGATTCAGTCATTGTGGACCTTCTGAAGGTTATTTGTCTATTGTGCATGACCAGATCAATTTGAGGTTCATTAGTAGGCCCAATTGGGATAGGTGTTTTGCACTGAGTCGGATTGGTTGGCTCCGTAGTGCTATTATTGAGGGACGTGCCATTCAATTATTGTTGGGATTATTTGTGTTCTGGAATGAATTATGAGTTACTCCTCCATGCTACGAGGAGTTATGATTCGTTGGTTTTAGTCACACATGGTGTGGTTCTATTGTGGTCTTATAGCGGAATTTGAGTGAGATGAGTAATTGGGTATTGCATGATTGAGGCGTATTGGTTATGTTCTTTCGGGTTTCGTGTGGCATCGTACCGTCTGATTCTCCATGGTTATGGTAATACACTTTGAGTTCTGGATATCAAATTTTGTGTGGTGATTGATTTTGAGCATTGTGATGTGAGGTATTTCATGAGGAACAGTGTTTGGGATGGGGTCACACATTGCAGCAAAGTCATGTTGGGATATGATCCTTGTGTTAGATTTCGTGTGTTATGGTTCTACGGTGCGATATGGGTTGTTAGCATCTTGTTGTGGCGGTATTTGTTGAGCTTGCGGGACGGTTCTCTCGCTTGAGTAATTTTCTATGATAGAGTACACTTGGCTTGTTGCATATTGGTGCAAGAATTGCACGGGTTGTGGCTTTAGATTGTATTGAGGTGGCATGTCACTAGAGTGGTTGTGATGGATGAAATGAGGTCATTGTACCTAGAATGAGTGTTATCGGATCTGATTGCTGTATATATGGGAGGATATTGATGTTGGTCGGCTTAGAAGTTCTCTGTAGTTCCTACCTAAGGAGAGGGAGTTGCACGACTTGTTGATCCGACAAACGATTATGAGTTCCCGCGTGTTTCTTTCATCATGGACAGTATATGAAGGTGATAGGATGAGGCTTTGTTCGATAAAAGGTGTGTTACCGGCATTGGGTTGTTGAGCAGTTGTTGTGATTAGAAATTATGGCTATGAGTGTTTGAGTTATATGGTATGTCATGTGATTTCAACTTGGGTTATGACTATGTCTTGATACTGCTTGATCAGACCTATACAGTGTGTTGATGCGAAATTATGATATTATAGAGATATCAGATGTAGAAATTGGATTCTAAGGCTTATGGGCTAGGTTGGATGAAGAAATTTCAGTTATGTTGTGTTATCAGACCTATATGGGATAGGGTGACGTAGGATCGCCCCTGGGTAAGTGCATGGTAAGATTTCACGGCGATTTTTATGGTTTTAGGAACAACTCTGGCACGTTCGAGGACGAACGTATGTTTAAGTGGGGGAAGATGTAACGACCCGAGCGATCGTTTTGAGCATTTGCACTTCGCTCGGTAGTTTGCAGGCGTGGGTAGCCCCATATGTGAATTATGACTTATGTGAGTCATCGATTTTGGTTTTCAGGTTATTCGGGATTGGTATAGGGAAATGACATTCAACTAGGAGATTTGAATATGAAAGGTTTGACCAAGTTTTGACTTATGAGTAAACGATCTCGGATTAGGGTTTTTATGGTTCAGATATCTCCGTTAGGTGATTTCGGACTTAGGGATGTGTTCGAAATTTAATATGGAGGTCCGTGGTAGAATAAGGCTTCAATTGGTGAAATTGGACATTTGGCGATTTCCGATCGGTAATGGAAAATCGATATCGGGGTCGGAATGGAATTCCAGAAGTTGGATAAGTTAGTAGTGTCATTTGTGACGTGTGTGAAAATTTTTAGGTCGTGCGGACGTGGTTTGGTTGGTCTCGGCATCGTTGGCGAATTTTGGAAGTTTAGAAAACCCTTAGGCTTGAATTCAGGATTAAATCGGTGTTTTGATGTGTTTTGGGCATTGCAAAGGTTCGACTAGATTTTTGTATTGGTATGTGACTTGTTGGTGTTGTTGGTTGAGATCTCGAGGGCCTCAGGATGATTTTGAATGGCTAACGGGAAGTTTGAAAATGGAAGAAAGCAGCTGGTGTTGCTGTTTCTGGTGTTCCGCACCTGCGGAAGGGTAGCGCAGGTCTGGTGAAGAACTGCAGATGTGGAGAAAAGAGCCTGGGATTTATCGCAGATGCAAAGAGGAGGTCGCACTCGCGAGCCCGCAGGTGCGAGGAATTAAGCGCAGGTGCGGAATGGGCAGAGTAAGTGAGATCCGCAGATGCGGACCATCTGACCGCATGTGCGATTGCGCAGGTGCGTGCTTGGGATCGCAGGTGTGGAAATGCTGGGCAGAAGGTATAAATTGTGGACTTCGGAAATTTTGGGCATTTCATCACATTTCTCACTCGGTGTTTGGAACTTTTGGAGGGTTGTGAAGAGGGAATCAAGGGGGAACTCATTGAGGTAAGGTTTTCGAACTTAATACTCGTATCTATGATGAATTTCAGTTGTTTAAGCATGAAAATTGTAGAAACTAGGGGTGAAAATTGGGGATATTAGGGCTTGAAATTGGAGAGTTTAATTTGAGGAATTGAGGGGTCAAATGAGGTCGTATTTTTGTAAATTTGGTATGAATGGACTCGTGGTGAAAGATGTTTCTAACCGAGACGTGGGCTCGGGGGTCGAGTTTGGCCAATTTCGGGATTTGTGGTTTAATTTGATAATTTTTATGTGGGCATCGTTCCTTTAGCATATATTAATGATAATATACTGGTTTTGGATAGATTCAATGATTTGTGTCCGAGTCGAGCGGAAAAGGCATTGCGGAGTAGAGTTTTATCCAGTTGAGGTAAGTAACGATTGTAAATCTAGACCTGAGGGTATGAAACCCTAGATTTCATACTATATTAGTTCATTGAGGTGGCGCACATGCTAGGTGACAGGCGTGTGGGCGTGTACCCTTGGGGATTGTGACTTGGTCCGTCCCGTAGCAACTGTAGGGTTGCGTATTTTGTTGAAACGATGTTATATCTGGGTGATTAGAAAGAATTTCCTATAACTTGGGCTGAATGCCATGTTTGGGCCTTGGGCCAATACTGTTTGTACCCTCAGGAGTATTTTATTACTATCCTCATACTGTTTTGATTTGAAATCTACACTCAGTCATGATTTTATCTGTTTACTGTTTAATTGAGTTTCATTACTCTACTTTGATGCATATGAAAGTTGTTTTGGGCTGAGTTTCATGTTTTTACTGAAATGAAAGAGTGGCTTGTGAGGTTTATGAGTGAGTGAGGATGAGGGCTTGATTTGTGAGGATACGATATGGATCGGGCTGCACGCCGCAACAATATATGATATGGATCGGGCTGCACGCCGCAACAATATAAATATATAATATAGATCGAGCTGCATGCCACAACAATATAAATATGAGATATGGATCGGGCTGCACGTCGCAACAACATAAATATATATGTGGATCGGGATGCACGCCGCGGCGATATATGGATCTCGCTGCTCACCGCAGTGGTATTGGGTCGGGCTGCACGCTGCAGCGATATAACGCTTGTGTTGTATGAGGCCCTCCAGAGTCTGTACACACCCCCAGTGAGCACATGTACCTATTGAGTGCGAGAGCCGAGTGATGAGTGATTGAGAGGCTTGCCCGCGAGGCTGTTTATGAGTGATATTTTGCCCGAGGGGCTTGTTTATAAAATCATTATTTTCACTCTATTTTATATTGAGCCTCTATTCAAAGTGATGAAAATATATTTTTTCATGTTTTCCATCGAAAATGGAGTTTTATGAGGTATTTTGACTTGAGCAGACAATTTTTGTTTCACTGAGACTTTATATTATGAACTTTATGTGATTTTACTGCTCGTCACTGCACTCAACCTTTATTTATGGTTGTTACTTACTGAGTTGGCATACTCACGTTATACTCTGTACCCTGTGTGCCGATCCAGATGTCACGGGACGTATGGGTGAGTGTTGATTCATCCTTAGTCGACTTTGGAGTCTAGCAAGGTAGATGCACGACGACCGCAACCTGGCTCTTCCCCTTCCTATCTTCCAGTAGATTGTTTTTATTAGACTTCTCTTGTCTTTTGAGTAGACTGTATCAGACTTGTATCATAGATGCTCATGACTAGTGACACCGAGATTTGGTTCGTTGGTTTGGTATTTGTTTATATTTATTTGTTTCGGATTGTTTAATGAAAATTTTATGATGAAAAGGTTAGGAAAATTAATTATTGAAAAGAGTTATTATATGTTTTCAATAATTAATCGGCTAGCCTAGTACTACGATAGGCGCCATCACGACCGGGTAGTTTGGGTCGTGACAAAATTACAAACCCAACCACCCTATCTCAAGTATATAAATCTGCTAGAATGCAAGAAGCTTACCTTGCTACCATTAGACAACCTTTTTCTTTTCCTCCCACCCAAAATACAACCACAAAAAATATATAGACCATAGAAACCAAAACAAACTTCTACTGCCAACATCTAATGTTGGATATTCTGCTGCTCCCAAAGGATTTAATAGGAGAACTCTTAGTCTAGAAGAAATGAATGAAAAAAGGATCAAGGACTATGGTGCTTCTGCAATGAGAAGTATGCACATGGTCACAGGTGTAAAAATTTCAAATAACAATATCTATTGAAATTAGAAGAGCGGGTGGAGGAAATCACTGAGGAAGAGGAAGGTTCTGGTGAGTAGAAGGAGCATAATTGGAGTTAAATCAACATATGGAACACATGGAGATTTCAATTCATGCATCGAATGGATATCTGGGATACAAAACCTTAAAGGTAACTGGCTATCATTAAGAAGCCACTACACATATTAGTTGATACAGGTAGTTCCCACAATTTCATAGACCTTGAACTGGTACAAAAGTTGGGATGCCCTGTTAAGGAGACTATGCCTCAGTTAGTAGCTGCAGCAAATGGCAACATGATAAAGGTTAACAACATGTGCAGAATATCCTGGCTCCTTCAAGGTGCTGAGTTTTTAGCAGAATTCCTAATGCTGCCTTTGGAGTCTTGTGGAGTAGTAATGGGAGTGTAGTGGTTGCATACTCTAGGAGACATCAAGACGAACTTCAGAACACTGACTATGGAATTCATGTACAAAGGCAGGAAACATGTCCTCGGAGGTGCAGGGAAGCAAGTGCAAACTTCTGGGAAGTTGACAAAACAATCAGGTAATCAGTAATAACATACAAGTAGTACTTGATATGTGTAACAAGTTACAATGGTTTCCACTATAAACTAAGGGGGAACATGAAAAAGATCCTAGGTTACTAAAATTGTTAGAAGAGTTCAAGGAGATATTGAAGGAGCCTACACAATTACCACCTTCTAGGGGGATTTTTTACCACAAAATTGTGTTACAATATGGGACTGAACCTATTAATAAAAGACCATACAAATATCCTTCTGTTAAAAAGGATATCATTGAAACTTGGTGCAACAGATGTTAGATCAAGGAATAGTCCAGCCAAGCAACAACCCTTTTGCTTCTCCTGTGGTATTAGTGGAGAAGAAAGATGCTACATGAAGGTTGTGTGTTGATTATAGGGACTTAACCAAGCACACTGTAAATAACAAATTTCTAATATCTATTGTAGTGATTTGGTAGATTAATTGTGTGTGTGTGTGTGTGGGGGGGGGGGNGTCTGGTACAGGTTCAATATGATATTTGAGTTGTGTCTGTGAAATTTGGTATGAAACGGAGGTCATTTGACGTGATTCGGACCCGTAGTTGTGAAATTTGATACTTTGGAAGTTTTGAAATTTTTCTTGGATTTTAATGCAAAATATGTTGTTTAAGATGTTAACTTGGAGATTTGATCGCACGAGTAAGTCCGTAGGATGTTTTTGCGGTTGTGTACATGTTTGGTTTGGAGCCCCGAAGGCTCGGGTGAGTTTCGGGTAGGTTCCAGAGTGTTTAAGAGTTGAAGAACCACTGCTGGTGCACCAGTTCTGGTGTGCCCGCACCTGCGAGCCTTGGGCCGCAGGTGTGGTCCAGCCCCAGCCAGCCCTATTCCACATGTGCGACACAATCTTCGCAGAAGCGGTTCCGAAGGTGCGGCCCCGACGGGCGTTGCCCATTTCCACAATTGCGATGGATTTTTCCGCACCTGCGCTTCGGGCAGTGTGTTTAAGTTAGATGCTTCATCCGATTTTATTTTCATTTCTTCACCAAAATAGGAGACCAAGGGCGATTTTCTCAAGAGAGCTTCTTCCCAAATCGTAGGTAAATGACCCCTAACTAGTTTCCTTCAATTTCCTAATGATTTTCATCAACTTTTATCAAGAATTCTAGGGTTCTAATGGTAGAAAATTGGAGATTTAGGTAGAGTTAGGGCTTTTTGAATAATTGGAATTTAGACCTCATTTTGAGATCGGATTTCAAAACTAATTACATATTCGGGCTCGTGGGTGATGGGTGATCGAGTTTTGGTCTGAACCTCGTGTTTTGACCAAGCGGGCCCGGGGTCGATTTTTGACTTTTTGGGAAGAATGATGTAAAACCTATAATTAAGCGTTGGGATGGAATTGTTTGTTGATGTTATTGAGTTGAATATGTCTAGATACAAGTGAATTGGAGTCAAATTTAAAAGGGAAAGAGGTAATCGAGGCTTGAGTTTGGTCGTGGAATTTGAGATAAGTGTTTGTCTTAACCTTAGCCTGAGGGAATATGTGTTGTGTCCTATTTGCTATGTGTAAGTATCGTGTTCAACGTATAGGTGAGGTGACGAGTACCTATACATTGGTGTCAAGCATGCCCGCGAGTCGAATATTGTGATCTATGTTGTTTTTCGTTAAGTAATACTTGAGTTTCACTTTATTGTTATCCATGTTGGTGGAAATTCCTTGATATTGAATAGTGTTGAGTATTAGTTTCAGTCGAAGATTTTTATGTGAAGTTATGCACTAAGTGATATTGGATATAGCTGTTGACTCCCTTGCCGGGATGATATTAATTCTACTGTTGACTCCCTTGTCGGGATGTTTTGGTTTATTTCCGTTTACTCCATTATCTTGTTCCTTGTTGGATTGATATCATTTGATGTGTTTGGGTGAGGAAGAGTGTAAAAGCACGAAGGGTGATGCCGTGCCAATATTGTGATTTGTAAAAGCATGAAGGGTGATGCCGTGCCATGATATGAGAGATAATGCACGAAGGATAATGTCGTGCCATGATATTGTGAGGTAAAAGCACGAAGGTTGATGCCGTGCCGAATATATTGATTCTGATGGTGAGGACGAGAGTAAAAAAGCACGAAGGGTGATGTTGTGCACTTATTTTCGTATTACTATTCTGTTGCTTAAATTGATATCTAAATTGTGCCTTACCTCGTTACTTTCATTATTCGATATTTCCTCCCCTCAGCATGTTCCCCTTTTCCCTTATGCTTATTGTCTATTTCTCGTTGTATTATTTTTCTCCGTATATTGTTAAACTGCATAGGTTGACTTGGGTTGTCATGTCCTAACCTCGTCACTACTTCGCCGAGGTTAGGCAAAGCACTTACTCAGCACATGGGTTCGGTTGTACTGATGCTATACTTTGCACTTTTGTACAAATCCTGGTGTTGGACCCTACGGACCATAGATCGAGGTTGCTTCCTTCAGTCCAGTAGAGACCCCGAGGTAGTCCTGCAGCCGTCCGCAGGCCTTTGCGTCCCTTCCTACTTCTTTTCTTGTATTTTGTTCTAGTTACTTCAGAAACAGATGTACTTATTTCATTCATACCATTATGTGTATTATTCATAGACAATTTATTAGTTTGTGACTCCAAAGTTCTGGGATTGTTTTTTTTGTAATTCCGTAAAGGCATATATTGAGCTTGTACACCCTTCTCCATTTTGTACTTCTATCTATGTTAGTGTTGTCTTTTCGCATTCTATTTGGTAATAATAAATGGATAAGATAAATTAAATATTTATGTTGTCTTGCCTAGTGGGTTAAACGTTAGGCGCCATCACGATCCCGACGGTAGGAAATTCGGGTTGTGACAATAGCAACATACTATGGTTATGAAATATGGCAAATGGATGTGAAAATAAATTTCCTTAATGGTGAGCTGGAAGAGGATATGTACATGACACAACTTGAAGGTTTCACATCTTCGTCTTATCATAATAAAATTTGCAAGCTACAAAGATTCATTTATGGACTAAAGCAAGCTTCTCGAAGTTGGAATATTCGCTTTAACAAGACATTTGAAAAGTTCACTTTTGTTAGATGCGAAGAAGAACCTCGTGTGTACAAAAAGGTTAGTGGGAGCACGATTAAATTCTTATTACTATACGTTAATGATATATTGCTCATAGGGATGACATACCGGCATTGCAGAATACCAAGATTTGGCTATCTAAACAGTTCTCCTTGAAAGACTTGGGAGAAGCAGCTTATATATCAGGAATAAAGATCTATAGAGATAGATCGAGGAAGCTGCTTGGACTTTCCCAATCTTTGTACATTGATACCATTTTGAAAAGGTATAATATGGATAATTCCATAAGAGGCTATCTACTTATAGGCACTGGAACTACTCTCAGTAGGGAGGATTGTCCTAAAACACCTGAAGAGAGAGAACGCATTAGTAGGATCCCATACGCTAGTGCAGTGGGAGCTATCATATATGCCATGACGTACACGTCCTGATATGGCTTATTCACTTGGAGTGACTAGCCGATATCAAGCAAATCCTGGTGAGGAACATTGGAAGATGGTAAAGACCATTCTTAAGTACTTAAGAAGGACTAAAGACCAATTCCTCATCTATGGAGATTCTGAGTTGAAACTTGAAGGTTATGCTGATGCAAGTTTCTTTTCAGATAGTAATGATAGCAAATCCATTTTTGGTTGTGTATTCACCTTAAATGGTGGTGCGGTAAGTTGGAAAAGTTCCAAACAAGCTACCGTAGCTGATTCAGTGACTGAAGCTGAATATATAGCAGCTAGTGAAGCTGCTAAAGAAGCTGTATGGATGAAAAAGTTCTTAACTGAACTTGGTGTGGTTCCTTCAATAGAAGGTGTGGTTCCACTGTTGTGTGACAATACTGGAGCCATTGCTCAAGCAAAAGAACCAAGATCACACCAAAAATCCAAACACGTTCAGCGAAGGTATCACTTGATAAGAGAGATCATTAAACATGGAGACATTGAGATTCAAAAGGTAAATGGAAAAGAAAATGCTTCAGACCCATTCACTAAAGCTCTTATGCAAAGGAGTTTGACAATCACAAATGAAAATTTGGAATGAAGTACAAGAGTGATTGACTCTAGTGCAAGTGGGAGATTGTTAGGGATATAATATATATGCCCAAAATCCAATCTCATATTTGATAATTTGAACATATTTTTGTGAACGTTATTTCACTTAAAATATATATGGCATTTGATATTCTTTCATCATTATTATTAATTGCTTAATTAATTTGATAAGGTCCTGATTAAATTTTGAGACTTGTCATCGTGATAGATATCATGATAATGAGAGTAAAGTTTCTTATAATTTAATCTAAATTTTGTTCTTGATCGTAAGATTATTAATTTGGACAATAGTAATCCGGTTAGATCAATATTTATGTGATCGTCTTTATTGGATAAAGAGTAGTTGATCTCATTAACTAAATCACATATATAGATGATGCATATAGAGATATGACCATTGAACCGACTCATTGGATAATTCCTAATGGTTAGAATTACCATAAACTGTCAATAGGATATTCTCTTGAAGAATGTGTTGTAAGAGTTTCCTTTGACATGAGATCGTCATAGTAATTGACAAGTTATTTGTTGTGCTTTGATACTAGACACCTATGGCCCTAGGGTGATAGTTGAAAGGATATTGGGTACGATTAAATGCTTGTAGAATTAGTGATTGATCGAGATGGAATCTGTCAACTCTTGGTAATGAGTTTAAGCTCCATGTTGTCATGAATTATAAACGACCAAATTAAGACCTTGGCCAGGACAATTGAATGAAAGAAGAAAAGAGTTTCTTAGGTCATTCAATGGTCGATTATATTTGACATGAACACATAGTTGGTCGCCTATTAGGATTTGACAGTTGAACCATATCCTAGGGTGACTCAGAGTTATAAGGGCAGAAGGAATTACTACTTTATTCTTCTACGGGTTCTTGAGAGTAAATTGTATACTTCATGCTATCCGGCCGTTAAGAAGTGTTGCTAGACGCCACCCTTGATTAGTATATTCATATGTTCAATTTACTACCGGTTTAGTATTGAACCTATGGGGTCACACACTAACGAGTGTTCAGATCTTTGCTAAAGGATTAATTACTTTATTATTTGATAATTAAATTAAAGAATATAATTAATCAAATACATTTAATACATTTAGTTAGTCCAAATGGAATATTATTATATTCTTTGCTAGCACAGAGGATATAATTAATATTGTGAACAAATTGAAGTTTCTATTTGGAATAGAAAATAAATTATTTTTCTTGGTTGAAATATATATGAGATATATATATTATGAATTAATATTGATTTATATAAAGGTTATATATATATATATATATA
>ML334710.1:0-36694 GCA_005239505.1 Nicotiana paniculata
ACGAAAATGCCAAACTTTACAAAGAAAAGACCAAGAGATGGCATGACAAACATATAAAGTCGCATCATTTTGAGCCAGTCCAACAGGTATTATTATTCAATTCTAGGCTTAGACTGTTTTTTGGAAAGCTGAAATCGAGATGGTCAGGCCCGTTTGAGATAGTGAGAGTCACCCCATATGGTGCACTTGAGTTGCGAGCTATACATGGTGAAAGAAACTTTTTAGTGAATGGACATAGAGTCAAGCATTATTGTGGTAGTACCATAAATCGTGAGAAGACCAAGGTCGTACTCGCTGATTAGTGAGGCGAGAGTCTACGTCGTGTCGCGACGTTAAATCAGGCGTTTGTTGGGAGGCAACCCATCCTGTATATCTTTTCTTTTTTTTTTAGGGTCAGTTTTGTGTTGTTTTTATTTTGCAGAGTAGGGGAAGTCTGAGTACCCAAAATTTGTAGCTGAGGGGCATGTTTGAGCTTAAGTGTGGGGTCACCCCGACTCTAAAGATTGAGAATCATGTCCGGGCTATGCCCGAGAGGGTCTCAGGGAGTATTTCTCACCCTTGTTTTAATGTTTTTCTTTGTGATCATGAATCGAGGACTATGCATAACATAAGTGTGTGGTGGAGAAACTACTTTCCGAAGTGAAGTGTAATTGTATAAAATTATTGTTTTAGTTTTAGAAAAATCTCGGATTTTTCCCAACGATGGATCTGTTAGACAATTTTCTTGAGGGATAAAGTCCGATTTAAAAACACCAAAAAGATTTTTATTTTTTATCTTTTTGTAGGATAGTTAGGTAGTATCCCTTGGTTTTTCTTTGAGCATCGGTTCTTTTCCAAGGGTGTAACTTGAACCGGGTACTTTAAAATAATTTTTTTGAGTAGTTAGGAAGAAACTGAGTAACTTAGAGATAACCATTGACATGGTTGGTGCCGGCATATTAGGTTATGACATACATTCTATTTTCTCTTGTATTTGGTTTGACATGTGATGCCCGATAAAAATAAATAGCCTATTGTGTGATGCCTTAGCTCAGTTGTTTGACTTGTATGCTACATAGTGTAATATTGCTTAATTCTCTCAATTTTGTGTGCTTTCTTGACTTGAGAGTTGAATAAAACCGTTGTGATTGAGTCATGTGCAATGTGTGAGTGAGGTTTAGTGATTTTCTATGCTATCATGTGTAGTCTAGAACTTGCCCCGTGTGTTAATCGAAGAGAAATTGTAGGTTATGCTAGTCTAGGAGATGACGTAGGAGTTTTCTTGCTTGATCATGGATGTGCTTGTCACATGAAAATTAAAAATTTCTATTGCTAGCCCCTTTGAGCCTTTTGACCTTTTCTTTGGTACCCACATTACAAGCCGAGCCCCTATTTTGTTCTTAAATTGAGATTTTTGCACTTTTTCCTCCTAATGCACTTAGTCGCTAAAAGTAGTAAGGTGAGATAGTGGGGATTAGATTTTGAGTGGATCCATGGAAAGTCCTGTTAGTGCACTAAAAATTGAATTCAAAAGTCACTAGCCATTGAATCCTCATGTATGGAGTGTGTGTAGGAAAGAAAGAAAAAAATGATAGTAAAAGTATGTACAAAAAGATACACACCTCCAAGTTTTTATTAATTTGTGCTAGTGAAAATATAGAAGTACTTAATTGAAAAAGGGCTATGTTGAATATGAATTGTGGCAAGGAAATTGGTTGAGAAGAAAATATATTGATTTGTGAAGGTAGTGTATTAAAGTGCTTAGGAGGGTTAGTCACTATTCCTAAATATATCCTACTCGTCCCTTAGCCTACATTACAACCTTAAAAGTCCTAATTGATCCTAGATTTGGCTAACTTGAATTAGTGGAGATCTATACTACGGGAAAGCTTATGGTACGACCACGGGATGCATATGAATTCTTTGTGAGAATGAGTGAATTTTTCAATTGTGTGATGTCTCAAAACCATATTTGAATGTGTGGACTAGTTATATTCACTCTTTTGTTGTTGGTGAGGGCACATGATCTCATGAACGATTGGTAATGTTGTAACTTTCTTGTTGGGTAGGTGCGTGAATTGAGAGGGCTTAGTGGTTGCAAGTTGACTCTTGAGGTTGGGTGGTTGCAATTAGGTTGTTGGTATGATTGATTAAATTGTTATACTTGGGCATGTTTAAAGAAGGGGAAGAATGTGAAATTTTGTATGTTCATACTTGATTTCCGGTATCGATCATAGTTAAGGGGTAAGGTGTGTGCTTGAAAAGTAAAATACTCCTTGATAATGAAATGTGTACTTGTTGAAGGGTAGTAGATTATCCCATTGCTCGAGGACGAGCAAGAGTCTAAGTGTGGGGTGTTGATGTGTGGCTAGAATTCATGGTTTAAAGCATTATGTACCTTACATTTTATGTGCGTTAATGATAAAAATACACGCCGTATGTGCATAATGGTGTCTATTTCATGTGTAGGTGAATTGGAGATGGAAGCCGAGCTAAATGGATGCATAAACATCAAAAATACGCTCAAGAGCCGAAAAGGAGTGACCCGAGCTATAGCCAGGCGTTTGAGCTGTAAAGCCTGGTCATACCAGGCTATAGCTGGGCGTTTGGGCTATAAAGCCTGTCATGACCAGACATTTGGGGGGCGTTAGAGCCCTAACGCCAGGCCTGGCCAGGCTTTATCCCGACATTTGGGCCATAAAGCCTGTGCCCTGGTCCAGTCAAATCCTAGTTTTGAAGGTTTTAAGTGTTTCCCGGTTTTNTACATACGGGATCATTAGGAAGCAAAGTATTTCTCAGTTTTCTTCATCTTTTTCTAGTATTTTCCATTCATGAAACACTTATGCAATTGTTTGATTCTAGCATAAGTGGCTAAACACTCATTTTTCTGGGGTTGTGATTTAGCCATGAATATTGTTATTCGGCATTAATTTAACCTTGATTATAGTTCACTCAATATATGGTTGTTTCTTCAATTCTGCGTTTAATTGCTTGATTGTATGGCCAGCAGTTAGGTTCTATATACTATGTTAGGTTCTATATACTATCTATGTTATGCTTGGGAAATCCGTATATAGATTAGAGAAGAATTGAAGAGAGCGGGATCTTAACCCTTCAAGGGAGCGGATTCGTGGTTAGTATAGGAATATACCTAGTCATCGTGCTTAATTAAACATCGTAATCTTAGTGTGTTCTAATAGATTAATTTCATAGGAATATAGGCGTTAATCTATTGAGAATAGCCGAGTAGTGCTTTGGGAGAAGGCTATGAGAGCGTTTATCGATTAATTAGCAATCATGAGTGAATTATATGAAAGGGAGAGTTAATTAGAATGCAATACGAGTGGGGAATTGATCACAACCATGGAATATTTGCCTCTACTGAATACATACAACAATATTCTCGTTACTTGATAATTAGTTCTATCATAGAATCGTAGTATAAAATAGTTACATTCCTGGATTTTATTTTGGCTTGATTAAATAACAATTATAGTGAATTAGTGAGTAGTTTACACAAGTCTCTGTGGGTTCGACATTCGATTTAACATTATATTACTTGCTACGACCACGTATACTTGCGTGTGCGTTTGGGACCAACAAGCATCTCTGGAAAGTAGCTGGTGCATTACAAAGACCAAATGGCATACGCTTGAAGGCGAAAGTGCCATAAGGGCAAGTAAACATGGTTTTCTCCTGATCCTCTGGGCATATGACAATCTGATTGTATCCCGAATAACCATAAAGAAAGCAATAATATTCATGCCCCGTTAATCTGTCCAACATTTGGTCAATGAATGGAAGTGGGAAGTGGTCCTTGCGGGTTGCTTTTTTGAGCCTTCTATAATCAATGCAGACTCTCCACCCTATACAGTGCGAGTAGGAATTAGCTCATTCTTCTCATTCGTAATCACAGTCATCCCCCACCACTTTTTGGGCACACTGGAACTGGGCTTACCCAGTTGCTGCCAAAAATAGGAAAGATGATACCTGCATCGAGCAATTTGATTACTTCCTTCTTCACGACCTCTTTCATATAGGGATTTAACCTCCTTTGTTTCTCAACACTAGGGTGGTGTCCATCTTCCAAGAAGATTTTATGCATTCAAAATGATGGACTGATTCCTTTGATGTCCGTAATTGTCCACCCAATAGCCTTTTTATGCTCGCGAAGTACTCTGAGCAATTCTTCTTCCTGTGTGTTAGTCAGGCTAGATGATATAATCACGGGTAATGTCTCAGAGTTCCCCTAATAAGCATATATCATATGCGATGGAAGGGGCTTAATATCTAGCCTTGGAGCTTCTTCAATACATGGCTTAGGAGGGGTCAGAGTGAGGGGCTTTTCCAGCTCCTCAAATTTTATGAACCCATGAACATAACTGCAGGACATATCAAGTACTTGCTCAATTTCTCCCATCATTTCATCTTCACTGTCTTCTTCATCCCCAATCAGAGCTCGTTCGAGAGGATAAATAGGGCTCATATAAGGCATTAATGATGTAGCATCACTTTCCACCACAGAAATCAGGGATAGCTCTACATAGTGGGCTAGTAATCTGAGTGCTTTATATACATTGAATACCTCCACTCGATCATCTACTCTCATCGTCATCTTTCCTTCGCAAACATCAATAATAGCTTGGCCTGTGGCTAATAATGGACGCCCCAAAATAAATGGGACTTCTTGATCAGGCTCGTAGTCCAAGATAATGAAATTAGCAGGCTAAGAATGGACGCCCCAAAATAAATGGGACTTCCTGATCAGGCTCGTAGTGCAAGATAATGAAATCAGCAGGGAATATGAAAGATCCCATTTGAACTAACACATCTTCAATCACTCCTTCAGGATGAGCAAGGGAGCGATCAGCCAACTGTAAGTTACCGTTATTGGGCGTGGCTTCCCCAACCCCAACTGTCTGAACACATATAGCGGCATCAAATTGATGCTCGTTCCAACATCATATAAATCTCGCCCGACTGCATGCTTACCAATCGAAATTTGGATAGTGAAACCACCCGGATCCTTTAATTTCTGAGGTAGCTTGCTTTGAATTCTTGAGCTACATTCCTCAGTGAGTGCCACTGTCTCGAATTCAGTCAGCCTTCTTTTATATTCCACTATGTCCCTTGATGTATTTAGTATATTTGGGAACTTCTTGCAAGATGTCTACCAATGGAATGTTAATTTGCACCTGCTTCAAGATATCAAGGAATTTTTTATACGCGACATTATCCTTTAGTTTCTGCAATCTTTGAAGGAACGGAGGGGGTGGCCTTGCAACCAATGGTGGGGGTTACTCAGCTGCCGCCTCTTCAGATGGCTTCTCTGATTCCTTTGATTTGTCTGATGTTGACTCTATAGTGGTCTGCCTCTCATTAAAAGTCACTTGTTTTCACTTTTTCGACTGGGCTTCTTCTAATTGTCTCACATTCCTCAAGTACATGGCATTAATGGATGCCTTATGATTGGCTTCAGTGTCACTTGGAAGAGCTCCAACTGGTTTGGTATTTTAGGCACTGGCAAGTTGTCCCACTTGGCACTCCAAATTTCTCATTGTTGCAGCTTGGGTTTGCTGATCAGCCATAAATTTTTGAGTGAGGTCTTGTTGTTCAGCCATCATTTTTTTCATCATTTCCTCAAGGTGACTTGTTGGACTCGCTTGTTGTTCAGCCTGAGGTGGTCAATATTGTTGTTGAGGTGCTTGAGGCCGGTATTGATTCTGATTACCTTGGTTTCCACCCCAAGATAAGTTTGGGTGGTTCCTCCAATTAGGATTGTAAGCGTTCCCATATTGGTTTGTTTTTTTTGACCCCTATTTGCATTACCCACAAAGAAGACAGACTCTGGATTAACTGGACATACGTCGCTCGTATGACCCTCTCCACATACTTCACAAAACACTTGAATTTGTTGCTTGTTAATAACCATGGTCATCTAATTGACTTGGTTGGTCAGTGTAGAAATCTACGCTGATAATGCCGAGACGACGTCTAATTCGAGAACCCCTGCAGATTTTTGTACTGTGTTTCTGCCCATTTTTCCTTGCCAATCTGGATTGCTTTTGGAGAACTTGTTCAATAGTGCATATATTGTGTCAAATCTTTTCTCCAACACTTGACTTCCAGCTGCAGCATCTACCACAATTGTTTTTCAGGATGGAGCCCTTCTATGAAAGTGTGAGCTAACACTTCATTCGTCTGATTGTGATGAGGACAGTCTCTGAGTAGCCCCTTGAACCTCTCCCAAGATGAATATAAAGACTCTCATGCTTTCTGTATAAAGGCAACTATCTCACTTTTAATCTTTGTAGTTTTGCCTGAAGGGAAGAACCTTGCCAGAAATTTCCTTGCCAAATCATTTCATGATGTAATAGAATTAGTTGGTTTTGCCTTCATCCATCGCTTTGCTTCTCCCAACAAAGAGAATGGAAAGAGTGTGAGCCTCACATAGTCTGGAGTGACCCCATTAGTGATATAAGTATCACTAATCTCCAAGAAATTCAGGTTATGCTGTTGTGGATCCTCGTGTGGAAGACCCATAAACTGCCCATTTGCATGAAGTAACTGGATCATGCTCTGTTTCAGCTCAAAGTGCCCAGTAATTCTGGGCTTCACGATGCTGGAGGTGACATTAACAATGTTGGGCATTGCCACCTCCTGAACACACATGTGTTGCTCCTCTACCATGTTCACAGGAAATTGAACAAGTGCTTAAAGATTATTTGTATCCCTTGCTTCCCTCAACCTCCTATGAAATGTCCTCTCAGGTTCGGGGTCAAATCCGTTGAGTCTGTCCAGGCTTCTGAACCTACGCATTCAATCAAAGTTCCTGAGATTAGAGCAACAATTAAGTAACGTTAGACTAGACGAAATAAAAAACTAAAGCAAAAACTAGAGAATAGTCAATATTCAAGTCCCCAGCAACGGCGCCAAAAACTTGTTGCTCCCAAACGCACACGCAAGTATACGTGGTCGTACAAGTAATAAAATGATAATTCAAGTGTCGAACCCATAGAGACTTGTATCAACTACCCACTAAAATCACCAAGATTGTTATTCAGTCAAGCCAAAATCAAGTTAAGAATGTGATTATACTAAATTATAATTCTAAGTAATAACTAAATTATCAAGCAGTAAAATGATTGTCAAATATTCAATAGAGACAAGTATTCCAAGGTTGTGATCGATTCACCAATCCTATTGTGTTCTAGTTAACTCTCCCTTTCATACAATTCAGTCATGGTTGCTAATTAATCAATAATTGTTCTCATAGCCTTCTCCCGAAGTACTACTTGCCTATTCAAAATAGATTAACGCCTATATTCCTATGAAATCAATCTATTAAGAACGCATTAAGATTACGATATTTAATTAAGAATGGTGGCTAGGTATATTCCTATCCTAACCACAAATCCGTTCCCCTAAGAGTTAAGATCGCGCTCTCTTCAATTCTTCTCTAATCTATACACGGTTTTCCCAAGTATAGCATAGATAATAAATAGAACCTAATTGCTGGCCAGACAATTAAGCAATTAATCACAGAATTGAAGAAACAACCATATATTAGTGAATTGTAATCAAGGTTAAGCTAACGTTAAACAACAATATTCATGGCCAAATCACAACCCCAGAACTAGAGTGCTTAGCACTCATGTTCGTAGTAACAATTTTCCAACTATTTTGCATAAACAAATTACAAAGAAAAGAAAAAGGGATGAAGAACTCTATGATTTCTCCTCCAAAAGTTATCCACGTGATGTCCTTGCTTCCGTTGCAAAAACTCCCTCCAAAGTGGCATTTTTGGGGTCTATTTATATGTGTAGGAAAAGACCTAAACATGTAGTTCAAGTCCCAGCCAAACCAGGAGATGAAATAAACCCTGGCTTTAGCCTGGCCTCGCCAGGTATCTCCTTTTCACTATTCTCAAGCACACTTTCAACGTTTCAGTATCCCTTTTGCTCTACTTTCATCTCCAATTCACCTACATATAAAATAGACTCCATTACGCGCAAATAAAGTGTAATTTATCATTAAAGCATGTAAAATGCAAGGCAAATAATGTACGAAACTATGAAATTATAGCCCCACATTAGGGGCGTAAAATTAATAGAAGAACATAAATTTAACTAACTAACATGGTAGAAGGCTTAGATATATATATATATATATATAACCAACAAGGGGAAAAGCATGATCTTTATACAATAAACAAATAGAAGACATGAATAACTAACATGATACAAGGCTTAGAAGTAGATATAGCAAAGAAGAGGGAAAGCATGATTCTTATAAGCTAAACAAATAGAAGGCATGAATAACTAACATGATAGAAAGCTTATTCGAAAGTGCAACAAATAAGAAACGGCATAGATGAAGATATGACAAACAAGAAGGAGAGCATGATACTTATAAGTTAACAGATAGAAGGCATGGATAATACAACAACAATTGAGGTAGAGGACAAAGACAAGACAACAACGGCAAGTCACATAGAAAAACATAGTGCAATAATAACAATTCAAGATAAAGGCATGAATGTATACACAAGGAAATGATATTACAATATAATGCATGTCTCTCATCCTCGCCACGGAAACACCCTTCTTACCATGAACACACAATAATATAAAAATAATGGCACGATATCACCCTTTTTGATTTTACTCTCATCTTCACATGATAATTTAAATGAAATGGCACGGCATCACCCTCCGTGCATTTACTCTTATCCTCACATAATAATGTAAATGAAGTGGCACGGGATCATTCTTCATGTTTTTATTCTCATCCCCATATGATAATGTAAATGAAATGGCACGCTATCACCCTTCATGCTTAACTCACATGGCACGACATTACCTTTCGTGCTTTACATTCTTCCTCTCATGGTAATGTATATGAAATGGCACGGCATAGTTCTTCGTGCTTTACATTATTCCTCACCAAGCACATGTATAACAATAACAAGCAAGGTATGAAGCATAAATAACATCAAAGAGAGTGATTAAGCGAATATTCCAAACGAACATAAAACAGAGCTTTCAAGCCAATAACAAATCAACAAACCTCAAGAACCTCATTGTTCAATTACCTCAACCAATATAAAAAATCATCTTCAACTCAAGTACAAAATCCAATATCTCAAGAATAACAGTTGTAGCGACGTATTTGTGATTACGTATATTAATGACCGAATTTAGCACATTGATAGTTTCACAAAAGTCCGTCAAATTTTAATCAAGTCTTAATAAGATAAATCATGGTTTCTAGCATTCAATTTTCCCAGCCATCAAACAACTCAACACAATCGCGATCGCGATCTACTCTCCGCGGTCGCGAACAAGGAAACCAGATACCCAAAAATCAGTTGTTCCTCTAAGACCAAAATTAAGCTGAACTTGATCAGATTCACTCCTAAGGCCCCCTGGGACCTCATTTAAACATACCAACAAGTCCAAAAACACGATACGAACTTAGTCAAAGCTTTAAATCACATCAAACAACAATAAAACCACGAATCGCACCTCAAATAAAACTTAATGAATTTTTGAACTTTCAACTTACAAACTCATGTCGAACCATATCAAATCAACTCCGGATGACCTCAAATTTTGCAACAAAGTTCCAAATGACATAGCGGAGCTATTTCAATTCCCAAAACCACAATCCAAATTTGATATTATCAAGGTCAACTCTCGGTTAAACTTATGAACATTCGAAACCTTCAAATTTCTAACTTTTTCCAAATTGCGCTGAAACCTTCTAGAAATATCCAAATGTGAATCCGGACATACGCCCAAGTCCAAACTTTCAATGTGGACCTGACAAAAGCATCAAAACTCCGATCCGGGGTCAAATACACTAAAGTCAAACTTGGTCAACTCTTCCTACTTAAAGCTTCCTAGCTGAGAATCATTCTTCCGAATCCATCCCGATATACCTAAAAACCAAAACAGAAGATACACGCGTGCCATATTGCATCATATAAATATACTTAAGACTTCAAACAGTTGAACGAATTGCAAATGCTCAAAATAACCGGTTGGGTCGTTACACTTCTGAACTTCAAATTTCCAACTTTCGGAAAAACAAGTCAAATCAACGTAGGGATCTACGAATTCAATTCAAAGCATACATCCAAGTCATCAAAACACTTTATGGGGTCGTTTTCATAAAATTCAAATTTCGATCAATATTTCCAACTTAAGCTTCTAAACCAAGAACCAAAGGGTTTAAATCCACCCAAAACCATCCCGGGATGAAACTAACCACCCCCGCAAGTCATAAAACCACAAATACACATGGGTGAAAATCAAAAGGGAAACGGGGCTCAAATACACAAAGCGACAGGTCGGATCTTACATTCTTCCCCTCTTAAAACAAACGTCTGTCCTCGAACGTGTATAGATACATACCTAAAGTTCCAAAAAGGTGAGGATATTGACTTCACGTGTCGTGCTCGATCTCCCAGGTCGCCTCCTCTGCCGGATGACCCCTCCATTGAAACTTCACTGAAGCAATGTTCTTTGACCTCAACTTTTGCACCTGCCTTTCCAAGATAGCCACCGGCTCCTCATCATAAGTCAAATCCTTGTCCGATTGGACTAAGATGAAATCTAATACATGTGATGGATCACCATAATAGTTCCGGAGCATGGAAACATGGAACACCGACTGAACTGCCGATAAGTTGGGTGTCAATGCAAGTATGTAGTATACCTTTCCATCTCTCTCAAGGATTTCAAAAGGGCCAATAAACATAGGGCTCAACTTACCCTTCTTTCTGAATCTCATCACACCCTTCATGGGTGAAACTCTGAGCAAAACTCTCTCTCCCGCCGTAAATGCTATATCACGAGCCCTCCGATCAGCATAACTCTTCTATCAGGATTGTGTTG
The DNA here is from genome assembly GCA_005239505.1 of Nicotiana paniculata. Taxonomy (NCBI): domain Eukaryota; kingdom Viridiplantae; phylum Streptophyta; class Magnoliopsida; order Solanales; family Solanaceae; genus Nicotiana; species Nicotiana paniculata. The sequence continues at coordinate 10,881 of ML334710.1, forward strand.
TATAAACCCGATCCTAAATCAACTTGACTTTCTCCAAGGCATCCCGAACCAAATCAAAGCCCAATAACCTAGCCTCTCCTGGCTCAAACCAGCCCACTGGAGAACGGCATCGCCTCCCATATAAGGCCTCATAAGGGTCAATCTGAATACTCGATTGATTGTTGTTGTTGTAGGCGAACTCTGCACGCGGTGGAAACCAACCCCATGAACCCTCAAAATCCATAACATAGGCACGTAGCATATCTTCCAAGATCTAAATAATGCACTTGAATTGTATGTCCGTCAGGGATGAAATATTGTACTCCACTCAACTCGTGTGCCTAACTCATGATGCACAGCTCTCCATAAATGCAATATAGATCGTGTGCCTCAATCAGAGATAATGGACACCAGCACACCATAAAGATAACAATCTCACGAATATAGATCTAAGCTAGTTGCTCTGAAGAATAGGTAGTCACAACCAGAATGAAGGGCACAAACTTGGTCAGTTTATCCACTATAACCCACATTGCATCAAATTTCATCAAACTCCGTGGGAGCCCTACAACAAAATCCACGGTAACACGCTCCCACTTCTGCTCGGTAATCTCAAGTCTCTGAAGCAACCCACCCGGCCTCTGATGCTCGCACTTCACCTGCTAATAGTTCAAGCACCAAGCCACATACTCTACTATATCTTTATTCATTGTTCTACACAAAGAGTGATGCCTCAAATCTTGATACATCTTGACAGCACCAGGATGAGTAAAATATCGCAAATTGTGGGCCTCCTCAAAGATCAACTCACACAACCCATATACATTGGGCATACATATCCGGCTTTGCATCTGCAACACCCCATCATCTCCAATAGAAACCTTCTTGGCATCGTTGTGCTGCATTATGTCCTTAAGGACAAGTAAATGGGGTCGTCATACTAACACACTCTAATGTGCTCAGACAAAGAAGACCAAGATGCCACGCAAGCAAGAACCCGGTAGGATCCGAAATATCCAGTCTCACAAATTAATTGGCCAAAGACTGAATGTCCATGGCTAGTGGCCTCTCCGCTTCCAGTAAATATGCCATACTGCCCATACTCTCAGCCTTTCTACTCAAGGCATCGGCCACCACATTGGCCTTCTCGGGATGATACAGTATAGTGTTATCATAGTCTTTCAGCAACTCTAACCATCTTCGGTGCCGCAAATTAAGGTCCTTCTGCTTGAACAGATGCTGGTGACTCTGATGGTCTGTATAGACCTCATATGGAACATCATACAGATAGTGCCTCCAAATATTCAATGTATGAATAATGGTCGCCAACTCTAAGTCATGCACATGGTAATTCTTATCATGAAACTTCAACTACCAAGACGCGTACGTAATCACCCTACTTTCTTGCATCCACACCACGCCAAGCCTAATACGCAATACATCACAATACACAGCATAAGACCCTGAACCTATAGGCAACACCAACACTGGGGCCGTATTCAATACAGTCTTGAGCTTCTAAACGACGATAATAACTAGCCAAGCCTAGAAAATTTTAGATCTCTATAGTTGAAGACGGTCTGGGCCAGCTCTGAACTGCCTCAATCTTCTTCAAATCTACCTTGATCCCTTCACAAGACACCACGTGACCAAAAATGCCATTGAATCAAGCCAAAACTCACACTTGAAGAATTTTGCATATATCTTCTTCTCCCTCAAGGTATGGAGCACGATCCTCAACTGTTGCTCATGATCCTCCCAACTGCGAGAATACACCAAGATGTCACCATTGAACACGATGATGAAAGAATCAATATGGATGGAACACACTGTTTATCAAGTGCATAAATGTTGTTGGGGTGTTGGTCCGCCCAAATGACATCACTGTAAACTCGTGGTGATCATATCGAGTTCTAAAAGCAATCTTCGGTATACCCGGATACCGAATCTTTAGATGATGATACCTGAACTCAAATAAATCTTTGAGAACTCTTTAACACCCTGAAGCTGATCAAATAAGCCATAAATACGCGGTAGTGGGTACCTGTTCTTGAATGTAACTTAGTTCAGCTGCCTATAATCAAACACATCCTCGTACAGCCATCTTTCTTCTTCACAAATAGAACTGGAGCACCCCCAACATGAGAAACTAGGTTGAATGAAACCCTTATCAAGCAACTCCTAAAGTTGTTCCTTTAACTTCTTCAACTCCAATAGTGCCATACGATATGGTGGAATAGAGTGGCTTTAGCAAACTCAATATCCCAATCGGACGGCTTGCCTGGTAGGTCTACTGGGAATATATCTGAGAAATCTTTCACTACCGGAGCTGACTCAACGATAGGAGTATCAGCACTAACATCCCTCACAAAGGCTAGATATGTTTCACACCCCTTCTCATCCATTAATTGTGCCTTCATAAAGGATGCAACCCTTTTAGGAATATAATTCAACGTGCCCCTCCACTCTAACTACGGCAATCCGGGCATAGCCAATATCACGGTCATGGCGTGACAATCTAGAATAGAGTGATAGGGTGACAACTAATCCATGCCTAAGATCATGTCAAATCCTATAATACTGAGTAGCAATAGATGAACTCTAGTCCTTTAACTACCAATAGTGACTAAACACGACCGATAAACACTGTATACAACAATAGAATCTCCCACAGGCGTGGAAACATATATAGGAGCACTTAAAGAATCATGGGATATATCCAAATATAGAGCAAAGTAAGATGACACATATGAATAAGTGGAACCCAGATCAAATAAGTCTGATGAATCCATATGACAGAACAGAACAATACCTCTGGTGACCGCATATGATGCAACTACCTCTGTCCTACCAGAAAAAGCATAGAAACAAGTTTAGACGTCCCATCTAGGGCGACATCTACCCGCCTGACCTCCACACCTACCTGGCGGTGCAAGTGGAGCATCAACTCGAGCAGCAACCATGGCTTGTGAACCCTGTGGAATCTGTGGATCATGTGTAGTCTGTGGAGATGCACCTCTCCTAAGTATGGAATAGTCCCTCAACATATGTTTGGTATGACCACACTCGAAAGAAGCTCTTGATGGCGGTGGGTGCTGAAAAAAACACTGGCATAGTCGGGTAGACTGACCGCTGAAGGCACCCCATGCAAGAGGTGTACTCGAAAGTGGTTCTGCATAATGGGCAACCTGAGACCTCGGAATAGCTAGAGCACTACTAGTAGCTGGAAGTGCTAAATGAACTGGGCGGCTCACATAGCCTCTACCATGATGGGATGCAACTGGAGCGCGTGCACTACTATATCCTCTAGAATCTTGAGGCCTCTTGGCCTCCTTATCCTCCCTCTCTCCACCCCACATACCCTCTATCCTCCGAATGAATTCTACAACCTTCTGAAACAGAGTATATGTCTCCAACTATCGAGCCATGCTAAATCTATGACCATAATTGAGCCCCTCGATGAATCTGTGAACCCACTCTCTAACTGTAGAAACCAAGGATGGAACATATTGGGACAAATCATTGAATCTGATGGCGTACTCTGACACTGACATAGTCCCATGATGCAGCTTCTCAAACTTTGTGCGCCATGCATTCCGAAGGGTTTGGGGAACAAAGTCTCTCAAAAATATATTTGAAAATTGAGACCAAATGAGTAGGCTGCATCAGCTGGCCTGTCCTCCTTGTAAGCCTGCCACCATTGATATGTTGCTACTGACAGCTGAAATATAGTAAAAGCAACTATGGTCACCTCCACAATACCCATGATGCGGAGAATATGATGGTAGTTATCCAGAAAACCCTGTGGATCCTCAGTAACTACGCCATTGAAAGTAGGAGGATCATGCTTCTTGAACCTCTCAAGTCTCCTATGCTCCTCCTCCAATGCCTTTGACCTAACCTCGACCTGAACCAAAATAATGGGTTGTGTTGGCATGATACCCGAAACCTGATCAATATGGACCAACTGCTCTGAAATACGGACCGTGGGAGTCTAAGCTCCTCCCCATCCTGAGATGTAGTTGGTGCACGGGAAATCAATCTCGTCTGAGCTAAAGTGTCGAACATGCGCATATAAGACTCAACTTGAGAACAAGAGATAGAAAAAATAATAACTTCAATTAAGTGATTAAAAGTAGACTAAGATTCTAAACCGGTTAAATACCACAGAGAAGCCCGTGTACGCACTCGTCACTTCATGTACACGTCTTTTACGTTCAAATAGTACAAGCAACCCAAATCGTAAGGGGTGGTTTCCCCTACACAAAGTTAGATAAGATACTTACATCAACAAGGCCAAATCAACACTCTAAAATAGTTTTTCCCTTATAATTCGCCTCCACACATCTCAAATCTAACAAAAATGACTTAATATAATTAAACAATGTAAGAGAAACTAATTTTGATTAATAAAGCTAAGATTTTTACATTTTTTCCCAAAAGTCAACAAAAATCAATCCCGAGCTTGCCCAGTCAAATCTAGGTCCAAGGGTAGATCCCGACTATCCATAACCCCATGAGTCCATATATGTGTTTTGTTTTTAAATCCGAGTCCAATTCGAGTCTCAAATCCCAAAATTTTTATTTTTCAAAAATAAAGACAAAAGTTCCCAAAATTTCTCTTTGATTCTCATAATTTTTATATTAAATCGCATATATAACCATGTAATATAGTTGTAAATTGATCAAAATCGCTTACCCAATGATTCTTGGTGAGAACACCCTCTCCAAATTGCCTCCTACCAAGTCTAGGGTTCTAAAATCAGAGAAATGAGATGAAATCCATCTTTCCAGCCCTTTTGTTTAGTTGCAAATTTCGCAATTGCGAGGGTTCGAAAGCCTCGCAATTGCGATGCCTCACAGTCTAAGGGGAAGCAAATGCGACACTAGCTTCGCAATTGTGAAGCCTGCTCCCATTGCAAATGCGGCAAAATTTCGCAAATGCGAACCTACCTAGTCTAAACTACTCTTCACAAATGCGATTAAAGGCATTGCAAATGCGACACCTGAGGCCTCTATGCTATGATCGCAATTTTGATACTGGTGTTCGCAATTGTGACACCTGAGGCACCAGCACACCAGTAACCTAGAATTAAGTCCAAACCATTCTGAAACACGTCTGAAACTCATCCGAGATCTCCGGGCTCTAAAACTACATTCACACAAGTCTAAAAACATCATACAAACTTGCTTGCATGATCAAAACACCAAAATAATATCTAGAACCATGAATCGGACATTAAAACGCATGAATTTTAAAAGGAAACTTAAGAACCTCTAGAATTGCAACCAAGCATCCGGATCCTGTCAAACTAGCTCCAAATGACATCGAATTTTGTAAACAAGTTCCAAATAACAAATGGATCTATATCAAGTTCCAAAACTGAATTCCGAACCCAACAGCCACAAAGTCAACCTACGGTCAAACTTAGAAAAACTTGTAAATCTCAAATTGCCAACTTTTGACAAAACAAGACAAATCAACCTAGGGACCTCCAAATCCAATTCCGGACTTTCACTCAAGTCCAAGATCAAGATAAGAACCTATCGGAGCCATCAAATGTCATTTTTACAAAAGTCAAACTCCGGTCAATATTTTCAACTTAAGCTTCTAAACCAAGAACCAAAGTGTCTAAATCAACCCAAAACCTTCCCCAAATGAAAATAACCAAACCCGCAAGTTATAACCAATAATACACGTGTGAAAGCATCAAAAAGGGAAACGGGGATCAAATACACAAAAAACCAGTCAGATCATTACAGAGACAAATCATAAAGATGGATTTACCTAAGAAGGAAAGGAGTCTGACACTCAGAATCACTGAACGTTCTGACTTAGAATATGATGAAATAGAAATGATCACCAAAGACTTCGAAAAGTACCTAAGGAAAGGAAAAGGTTCTTCAAGAAGTGGAAGCTACAACAAGGACAAAGCTCCAGAAAAGCAGGTGAATGATGGGTTCTATAAATGTGGAAAGACTTATCACATGATCAAAGATTATCCTTTATGGGATATTTAATAGAAAATGAAAAGAGTTGAACGAAGGAACGGGAAGAATAAACAAGTTCATCCCCAAAAAGGCAACAACAAAGGATCAACCAAAAAAATGGTTCCAACTTGGGAAGATAGCTAAGATGAGGGGTTCTGATGAGGATGATGAACGAGCTCTAATGGCTATTCGAGAATATATAGAAGAACCTGAGGTAAGTTTCCTTCAATTAAAAGATAAGATCAAATTTCTTTCTAAAGAAAGATTATCTGAATTACTGCTGGAGTTAATTAATGAGTCTGAAGATGTAAGTACTGCAAAGGAACACCTATCAAAGCACTAAGGCTTGTGAAACTGAAAAAGAAAATATTGTATTCAATAACAAGGTTTATGCACTTGATACAGCTGTCTCAAAACATAGATCTGAAAATCTGAAATTGAACTAAGGAATAGATAAAAAAAAAACTAATGTCACACAACTCACACTAGAAGAATATTTAGGAAAGGTAAAAGATGAGTTATACAAAAGGGATGAACTGGTAAGAGTTTTGAAAGAGGACTTGACAAAGGTTAAGCGTGAGCTTTATAGAACATGTAAATGGAATAGGTCCTACAATGCACATTCATGGCTACAAGAACATCATAATAGCAATAGAAGAGGACTTGGATTTAGGAACTCTACACCTACATGGGATCCCAAAAGCAAGTATCTCATACTTCTTAAGAATAAGATGTGAACTCATTGTAGTAACACTGGACACTATAAGAGCGAATGTATAGCAAAATAAAATCAAGTCTAAGGAACAAAAAAATTGTTCTAGGGGAGAATGGCTGCCAAGTTGGGCTAAGGAGAATTTGATTTATCATTTTGCATATAGAAAGGGACTCAAACTAGTTTGGATTCCTAAGACTAATCCATGATTTCCTTTGGCAGATCCAAGTGAAGGAGAGCAACCAAATATAGTACATGAAAGTGGTTTCTCAAAGCACATGACAGGGAACAAAAACCAGTTTCTTTCACTTGCGGCCTTTAAAGAGGTAATGTCTCCTTCGGAAATGGAAAAAAAGGTGAGATCATTAGATTTGGGAAGGTAGGTAAATCTGATTCTCACTCAATTGAAAATGCCTACCTGATAGATGGACTGAATTACAGCTTGATAGATATATCACAACTGTTTGAAAGAGGAAAGATAGTAGCTTTCACCTCTATAAAATGTTTTGTGGTTAATTTTACCACTGACAAAATAGCTTTACAGGAAAAAAAGTGAACAATATATATATGGTGGATCTGTCCACACTCTCAGAGAACTCACTTGCTTGAGTTTCATGGACAGTGATCCCCTCCTTTGGCATAAGAGACTTGGACATGCTAGTCTAAGTCAACCCAACAAATTAGTCTCCAAGTACTTGGTGATAGGGCTGTCCAACATTAAGTTCAAGAAAGATAAATTTTGTGAGGCTTGTGCAAGGGGGAAGAAAGTAAGATTTTCTTTTAAAAGTAAGATATTGGTAAGTACTACTAGGTCAATGGAACTGGCCCACATGGATCTGTATGGACTAATGAGGACAATGAGCAGAGGTGGTAAGAGATATGTTCTGGTGCTTGTTGATGATTGCTCTAGAACTTGGACACTATTTTTAACATCAAAGTATGAAGCCTTTGATATGTTCACTTAATTTGTTAGAGAAACTCAAAAACAACTAGGTAATCAACTTGTATCAATTAGGTCTGATCATGGTATTGAGTTTCAGAATGCTAAATTTTCTGAAGTTTGTGATGAGCATGGCATAGATCATAATTTTTCTGCTCCAAAAACTCCACAACAAAATGGAGTAGTTGAAAGAAAGAATAGGACTTTGGAGGAAATGTCTAGGACCATGTTACTCTCTAGTAAATTACCTCATAGCTTCTGGGTAGAAGCTGTGAACATTGCGTGCTATATCATAAATAAGTGCATGACTGGACCTCTTATTGAGAAAACTCCCTATGAGTTACTTAAAGGGAGAAATCCAAATATTCCCATCTTAGTGCATTTGAATGTAAGTTTTTTGTTCACAATAATAGAAAAGTCCCCTAGGAAAGTTGATCCCAGAAGTGGTGAGGAAGTATTCTTGAGATATTCTTCACATAGTAAAGCATATAAGATATACAATAAAAGAACTATATGTGTAGAAGAAAGTGTACATGTTATTTTTTATGAAACTAACATTCTTTCTTATAGACATGAATAAGATAAAAAAAGATATTGGGATGATAAGAAATTTAGATGGTGAAACCACATTCCATTTTGAAGCTGCAACACAGGAAGGAACAGGTGAAGGAACAGATCCTTCCACCCAGGGCAACCTGACTGAGGGAACTAACCAGAGAGGAACTGATCCTCAAACCTCGAGGGAACCTGTTCATGAACATGTTCCTCAGCAACAAAATAATAAAGGAACATCTAGAGAAAACCAATTGTGTTTGAAACCTTGCAAGTATCAAAGTTCTCATCCCATTGGGAACATAATCACTTATCCAAACTCTGGAATCAAAATCAGATCTTCTTAAATCTCTATTCTTTTGATGCTTTCTTATTTCTTATTGAACCTATAAATATTTTTGAGGCTTTGCAGGATGCATATTGGGTGAATGCAATGCAATATGAACTCAACCAATTTGAGAGAAGTCAAGTTCGGCATCTAGTACCAAGACCCAAGAACAAAATCGTGATTGGCACTAAATGGGTGTTCAGAAACAAACTTGATGAAGAAAGAAAAGTTACAAGGAACAAGGCAAGATTGGAGGTTCAAGGATATAATCAAGATGAGGGCATAGACTATTATGAGACTTTTGCTCCAGTTGTAAGATTAGAAGCAATTCGACTCATTATAACCTTTGTTGCTTATATGGAATCCACTTTCCATCAAATAGATGTCAAGAGTGCCTTCCTCAATGGTTATATAAAGGAAGAAGTGCTTATCAAGCAACCTCCTACTTTGAAAGCAAGGAACGTCCTGAGCATGTGTATAAGCTTGACAAGGCGCTTTATGGGCTCAAGCACGTCCCAAGAGCATGGTATGAAAGATTGTCCAAATTTTTTCTTGAGCATGGCTACAAGAGAGATAAAATTGATAATACTTTATTCCTGAAAGAAAAAGGTAAAGATCTCTTGATTGTTCAGATATATGTTGACAATATAATCTTTAGTGCAACAACTTATATGTTAAGTAAAGAGTTTGCTAAGTTAATGGCTGAGTTTGAAATGAGAATGATGGGTGAGCTTAATTTTTTTTAGGATTACAAATTAAATAAAATTCAAATAGAAATATGATCCATCAACAAAAGTATGTCAAAGAGTTGCTCAAAAGTTTTAAGATGGATGATTCATTAAAAATTGGCACTCCTATAGCAACAGCCACGAAATTTGCTTTGAATGAACCTGATTCATATGCTGATCAGAAAATCTACAAGGGAATGTTTGGATCTTTGTTATATCTCACTACTAGTAGAACTAACATTATTTTCAGTGTAGACCTTTGTCACAACCCAAAGCCCAATATAGGTCGTGATGGCGCCTAAAGTCGTCGTTAGACGAGCCAACGGTGAACTACCAACTAAATTATTCATTTTATTAATTGCAAAAATCATAAATTTTATTAAGCAAAGAAATTTACACATTTAAATCATAGGTACATACATAATTAATATGAGGTAGGAATAAAAGATGACAAAACTATGCAAATCCATAAACCCCAACTAGAGTATCCAAAAACCCAGTGTTACAAGTGCATGAGCGTCTACTAAAGAGTGCAATAATAATACAATATTTTTCTGGAATATAAAATAGATAGGATAAAGTAAATGAATAAGATAGAGACTCTATGGATGCGGTGAGTAGCATAGAAATCATCTCACCATAAAATCCCCTCAGTAGTTGCGCCTACACGCCAAGATGGCCACCAAATGAACCTGTTAGATCCTGAACATTTAGTGCAGAAGTGTAGCATGAGTACGTAAATAAACATGTACCCAATAAGTATCTAGCCTAATCCCTGAAAAATAGTGACGAGAGGTCGACATCGACACTTACGAGTGGTCAAATAAATCAATATAGTGACACATAATAGATATGAAGCACAAAAATAGTAGTGAGATAAATATTGTAACTAACATCATCCTCCAAAATTTTCTCTTAACGATAAGAATCTCTCAAATCTCATGTGCATCTCGACAGCCCGATCCCAGAGTGGTGTGTACACTGCCGAGGGTTGGCCTGCACGAACCAGAGATGCATCTTAATATATTGTCCAGGCGTTCGACCCGATCTACAGAAAAGGAAAAAACTTATCAAATTACGAGCCACGTGTTTGCAACGTAGGCACAGGAGCATAAAGTAAACATGATTTTACCGTTTATAAAATATCTGGCTAAGCTACTCAAGGTGATATGCTCGTCCTAATATATTACTGAATTAATTCAGTTATAAATTCAAGTTATTAAACTAGAAAATTAAGTCCAAATAATGCAAACATTACATAATAAAGTCCTAAGTCTACCCAGACATAAACATGCCCTGAGCTACGTACGGGCTCTCTTCACCTCGTGTAGGTAGCACCCACAACTAGTAGCACATAACAATTACATCACCTAGGGGATAGTTTCCCCCTCACAAAGTTAGAAAAGAGACTTACCTCGCTCTAAAGTTCCTTAACCGGCTCCAACACCTCTCTAACTCCTCAAACCAATGCACATTGATCCGAAACTAGTCAAACAATCATGCAAACCAATAAAAATATACTCCAACACTCATAATTAATCAATTTAAAAAATTCTCAACTCCGCTCGAAAAGTCAACAAAGTCAATCATCGGGCCCACATACCCGGATTCCAAAAAATTTCGAAGATAAACTTTACTTGTTATGCCACGAACTCAAATATATCATTTATTCCTAAATCCATGTCCAATTTTGTGGTCAAAGTCAAAAACTACGTTTCTAGGTTTTCTTCCAAAATCCCACAATTTCTATAAATTTTCATGCTTAAATCCATATATAACTCCTGTATTTAAATTAAAACAAGTGGGAATAACTTACCTCATGCTAGATGATGAAAATATCCTCTTCAAGAGCTTAAAAAATTGCCCCACCAAGTGAAAATGTGATGAATGGGCTAAGTCCCGAAATAAAAAGCTCACTGCCTAGGAATCCTTCTACGCGATCGCGGACACAAGGCGATCGCGAAGGCCAATAGTCATGCCCATGAAATCCTCCTACGCGATCACGAACAGAACCCTGTGATTGCGAAGGGCAGCCCTCCAAGCCCAGGCCACTCTAATACACTACGCATTTGCGACCCTTGCCACGTGAACGCTATGAACATCAAAAGCACGCGTACGCGATTGCGAAGAACAAATTCACCCTGCTCCTAAAAACACTACACGATCGCGAGCCTTCCTCTGCAATTGCGAAGAACACCCCTGAGACTAGCAATTGCAAGACAAGGTAAAATGGTTTGAAACCACCTTGAATCACACCCCAGGCCCATGGGACCCCGTCTGACCATACCAACAAGTCTTAATACCTTATCCAAACCCATCCAAAGGCTCAAAATGCCACGAATAACATCAATACCATGGATCAATGATCAAAATCTTCTCTTAACTTTCAAACATTCAAACTTCACCGAACGCATCCGATCACACTTAAACATTCCGAAATGAAGCCAAATTTTACTTACAAGTCACAAATCATAATACAAACCTATTCCAAGGCTTGGAATCCCAAACAGACATCGATAACACCAAAGTCCACTTCATAACAAACTTAGGAATTTTTAAATCCTTCAATATGCCAACTTTCCACAATAAGCACTGAAATGCTCCCGAGCCACCTGATACTCAAAAGTCAAACCTTGGTCAACTCATCCAACTTAAAGCTTCTGAATTGAGAATTTTATTTCTGAATCAACTCCGAACTTCCCGAAATTCAATTCTGACCACACGTACAAGTCATAAAATATGAAGTGAATCTACTCAAGGCTTCAAACCTCTAAACGATGCGCTAGAGCTCAAAACGATCAGTCGAGTTGTTATGGCCTTTGTGCTAGGTTTCAGGATAATCCAAAGGAGTCTAACTTGAAGGAAATCAAGAGGATCTTGAGATACTTAAAAGGTAATACTGAGCTTTGCCTATGATATCCAAAAGGTAGTAAATTTAATTTAGGGGGATATGTTGATACTAATTATGCATGTTTTCTTATGGATAGAAAGAGTACTTCGGTATGGAACATTTTCTTGGCTAATGTCTTGTATCTTGGGCCACCAAAAAGTAAAATTTTGTGCCATTATCTACTGCGAAAGTTTAGTATGTTGTGGTTGCCTCATGTTGTGCATAATTATTATAGATTAAATAGAAATTATCTTTTGTGAAAATACAGGTGCAATTAGTATGACCAAGAATCAGGTCCATCACAAAAGAACTAAGCACATAAATATTAGGCATCATTTTCTGAGGGATAATTTTGAGAAGGGTTAGATCACTGTGGAATTTTGTGCTACTGATAAGCAAATTATTGACATCTTAATAAAAGCCTCGAGTAGGTATCACTTTGAAAGGAACAAGTTAGGATTAAAGTTTATTAAGATCACCAAAAAGAAATCAGTTTTAACTCAATGATTGGTTAGATAATTTGTGAATTTTATATTTAATTAGATTAGATATTTCTCAGTCTCATAATTTTATTAGTATACTCTTGTTCCATAGACTAAAATTTCTCACTAATATCTAATAATATTCCCCTTACTTTCTTGAAAAATTCGATTTTACACAAGAGAACTTCCAGTGAATAACCTGGCTCATCGAGCTTATAAGGTATGTATTCTAAACTCCACATGAATTGAAATAATTGCATGCGAATCATGATTTAAAAAAGAGTCTCAATTTATCCCAAACTCTTTCTGAACCAATCAGTTACGTACGAACCAGTTTCACCACTAAACCCACGCGCCATGATTGTGGAAATTTTGGGGGTAGAGTCTAATGTCTCTTCAAACTGACACTCCCAAGGCGAAACGTTATACACTCAACATCTTCCCTCTTTAAATCGACTCGACTTTACCCTCTTCTTCTCTCCAAATCTTTGAAATATCAAAACACCAAAAATACTTAACCCCTCTCTCGAATGTTTTCAACCTTCCAAACTAATCAAATGGCAAACACCCCTGAGAAACCCAAAAGCTCTGAGAATCCTTCTTCACTACCCAACGAACCTTCACCCACACTTTCAACCACCCAAACCCCCAAGAAAAAGCATATTAGGATGACTGCGTACAAAACAATAGCAAGGAAAGAATACGCCAAGAAGTTGAATGAGAAATTGAAGGCTAGTTGTCACGATCCGAAATCCCATCTTTAGGCTGTGATGGCGTCTAATGTTGAACCCGCTAGACAAGCCAATGTTACTGGTTATTCTGATTTCTTCCTTTGATATTTAGCATTTAAAAAGTGATATGCAAGAACAAGTAGAAATAATAACGTGGAATATAAGAAACTCAACAACTTAAATAATAAATCTTACGAAATTTCCTTAAACATACCTCCAGAACTGGTGTCACAATTTCACGGACAGTCTAAGATTTACTAAAAACATGAGTCTGAAATGAACAAGTGTAGCTGTCTAGAAATACAAAATAAGACAGAAGGAAAGAAATAGATGGTGACGCCAAGGCCTGCGGACGCCTGCAGGACTACCTCAGTGTCGCCTGTGAATTGAAGGATACTCCCTCGATCACTGTCCACCGGGTCCGGTACCGTAATCTGCACAACATAAAGAAGTGCAGGTGTAGCATCAGTACAACCGACCCCATGTTCTGAGTAAGTGCCAAGCCTAACCTCGGCGAAGTAGTGACGAGGCTAGGACACGACAAATAATAAACACATGTGCAATTCAATAATATATAACAGAAATAACGGTAGGGAGTAAAAAAGTTAAGTACAAATTCGGGGAAAACATGTTGGGGTACAAAGGGGAAAACACTTATTGAGTAACAGAACATGACAACCGTCTAATATCAATATAACAACAGAGAACAAACAAGTGCACGGCATCACCCTTCGAGCTTTACTCTCGTTCTCACCAAAACAAGTGCACGGCATCACCCTTCGTGCTTTACTCTCGTTCTCACCAAAACAAGTGAACGGCATCAACCTTCGTGCTTTTACCTCACAATATCATGTCACGGCATTACCCTTCGTGCATTATCACTCATATCATGGAACGGCATCACCCTTCATACTTTTAAAATCACAATATCGGCACGGCATTAACCTTCGTGTTTTTAAATATAAAATCATGGCACGGCATCACCCTTCTTGATTTACACTTTTCCTCACCCAATCAATAACCAGAACAACAATTTGGCAATGAAGAACCACAATACAAACCATAATTTACAGCATCCCCGCAAGGGAACAATAACAGAAATATCACCGTCCCGGCAAGGGACACATCTAAAACTAATCTCACTGAATGTACAACATAAACAAATAATCCTCAGCCGAACAACTAATCAACAGTGTTGACAACCAAGTATTTCCAACAATTTAATAATCTCCAAAATGAAATCTACTTCATAATATAGTGGATATCAAAGAAAAACACATATACCATAAGATATGACTCACGGGCATGCTTGACAACAAGGTATAGATAGTTGTCACCTCACCTATACATTGAACATGATAATAACACATAGCATATGTGACTCAACACCTATTCCCTCAAGCTAAGGTTAGGCCAAACACTTACCTCGGCTCCAAGAATGCAAATCAAGCCTCTAGCACCACTTTTCCTCTCGAATCCGACTCCGAAACAATTGTATCTAGACATAATCGACTCAATAACATCAATAATTACTCAATAATTCAATTCCAAAGCCTAATTATAGATTTCCCAACATTCTTCCAAAATTCGACCCTGGTCCTGCTTGGTCCAAACACGAGGTTCGGACCAAAACCCGATCACCCATTCCCCCACGAGCCCGAATAGACAATTTGTTTTGAATTCCGACCCCAAAATGAGGTCAAATTCCCAAAAATCCAAAAAGCCCTAACTCTACCCAAAACCCCGATTTCTACCCTTAAATTCCATGATTTTAGGCCTATAATCTAATAGATATTGATGAAAAATAGAAGAAAACAATGTTAGAATCATTTACCTAAGAGGTTGTGGTGAAGGAACTCTTCAAAGGTCGTCTATGGGGTTTGGAGAAGGAGAGGTTTTATGAGTTTTTGTAAAATCCCGTAATGAACATTCTATTTTTGACACTTAAAATGACTGGGCATTTTTTACCTATGCGATCAGAGAGAAAGGGCTGCGATCGCATAAAGGACTGTTTATTTAAACTTCGCGATCGCGAGGAAGCCTATGCGATCGCAGAGCTCTACAAACCCCACCCTACGCGATCACAGTCCATAAGGTGCGGTCGCACTTAACCTCTACCAGCCCCTCCCCCAGCTCACCTACACACTTGTGCGGTCTGCCGCGCCCCCCTTCTTCCTCATGGAGATCGGATTGTGGCATTGGTTGGGACAATCCATTCCCTTTGGGAAAGGGGGTTTGCATATTTTGAAAAGTCGCCACCTAACGATTTTAACGATGCGTTAGGGCACCTAAGGGGTTCAATTATAACTACATTGCTAACCGGAGACTTGGGTAAAGGCTTGAAATTATCCTAAGGGAAAGGTGTTAGGAACCCCTCAAGATCCACACGTGTGGTTCTCGGCAGAATGGTTTCGTGAATTTGTACCGATAGCAAATAACAAGTAAAGGCTCAAATAAGAGGGGATTTAAGTCTTAAACATGCAGATGTTTGAAAATATAGCAAAGGAGGTTAGACTTTGGAAAAATATTATGAGCTAACCATATAAAAGGTGTCCAAGGTTTATAATAATATGGATCACATCAATGCAATACCCGGTAATCACTCCTCGAAGAGGGGCTACATGTGGTATTATTGCGTGCTATCAGTCCTAGAGGAAGTTAGGAACTACTAATCCTAGAGGGTGGGTACTTGGCTGAACCCCTAGGTTTAAAGGGAAAAATTCTAAGCGACAAACAAAACAATTAGGACTGCAAATACAGGGAAACATATAGAGGCAGATATGAGGCTCAGATATTCCTCCCCAAATTATACACATAAATAGCACGACTAAAACACAAGTAAAGTCTTTAGCTTCAGGACCTAAAGCATGATGTCTTGGCGAGAATACAATAATGAGGCAGTGTTTTTACTGAGTTTCAGAGAAAAGGATTTCTATCAGATTCAGACTATCGATCCTGACCTATTATTAACCAAACAGCACACATAAAGAAGGTAGATATCCAGTTTTAATAAGTTTAATACCTAAGGCTTGCCTAGGCGTATTAAACCGCTCCAGTTACATTGTTTTAGCTTTTTCAAAAAATAGTAGTTAGACAATGATGAGTCTGTTTTTAACCAAGATAAAGGGGGTGAGTATTTAAACGAGTATGAATGCAGGTCCTACCAAATATGACACCTAAATGCAGGCAGGGTGTTGAGTATGTAAACCTATACATGTTCTTCTAGATGCATGAGAGCTTTTATAATCAGAATCTATTTTTAGCGAGATTCATTAACACATTTTGACTAAAAAACAGAACATACAGAGATGTAATTCCTTGTTAAGTTATTGAAACCTAATACATGATTTCTAGGTGTTCGTAGCAGTTATTTATTTTAACACATGATTTTGGAATAGATAACATGAGCATGCTGAGAATGAAATCCTAAGGGGCCATGATTTCTAAGATGCAAAATTTGACAATAATTAGTTATTTAGCCTAAAACGGGATTTCTAGATGAAACAATTGGGAGAATGCTGAAACAGTAATTTTATGACAGCCATTTTTTTTTTGTTATCCAACTATAAACATGATTTCTAAGTGGATATAAGTATGATGAGATTCTGACATGAATGGACCTAAGTATCATGATATCTAATGCTTGTATGACAGGTACTCCTAAGCATGGTGGCTATTGCGCATATATGAAAGCAAACTATAAGCATGGTTTCTACGCGTATCTATACTAAGCATGCATACCCCACCCATTTCACTATCCAGCCCCAGAATCATCTTTTACAATTAATTATTACAGACCAGCATTGCACAAATTTCATAAGTAAATAAGCAAATTAAGAAGTTACACTATAGGGAGCCTAACAAAAAGCCCAAATCCTCGGATCTAACAATGCCATATGCCATGATCTTTTATAACCCAGGTGTGTCAGAGTTCCTAAGGATCTCAGAGGATCCCAGGCAGTGCTCGCACCCAGGTACCCTAGGCAGGAATGAGTAAGTGCAGTGTGGGAATGCCAGCCTTGTGTGTCAGAGTTCAATGGGTACTCAAATGGTCCCCAAGTCAGTGCTCACACGAAGGGGGTTGAACTTAGAAACTAGGAGTGGTGAGATGTGCTCGTAGTTTTAAAAAGAGTTGGGTTGGAAATAGTTTTCTGAAATAAATCTTTTGAAATAAGCCTTGAATAACAGCATGAGAGTGTGCTCTTATGAAAAACCAGTTTGAGGTGGAAAATAAACAGGACAATCAGCAACTGACAAACACACACAGTTTAGAAAACAAACACAGTCAGGGATAGGGGAACTGGGGACAAATAAGCCACATAGTGGAAGCAGATTTGCACACAAGTAGACCTTAGAGTAGTATTACAGGACCTAAACTGTCATAGCATAGTTCATCACAGAGTATTCATGCTAGGATCCCAAATAGCATTAAATTGAGGGGTATAGCGACTAAGTATCAAGAGTGCATGCTTATAGTGTCAGGAGTCAGGGGTAAGGCAGAATCATAGTGAAACAGATGAGAAAGCAATAGACATGTTGAACTAAAGGGAAAGGGAGAACATATGGACATAGTAGATAGGCTAAATGCAAGGCAAGCAGCAGAACCACAAATAGAAGTATAAGAGGAACAAAAGGAATCGTAATACAAACAGAAACATATTGTTTTGGGTGCTATAAACATAAACTGGAAAACATACCAGTTTTGAATGAAAGACTGAATGCAGAATTAAGAGCAGTAATGTGAAGATTAGCAGAGTAGTGTGTAGATGAAACAGAACAGTAGAGCAGCAGAGCAATAACACAATAGAATCACTCACTCTTGGCTTGCAGCCGACTGAGTTGCAAGTAAACAGCAAGAGAGTGTATGTGTGTGTGCAGGAGAGAGCTTAGAACAGTATGTCTGTTTTTTTTTTTTTTGTTACTGAAAGGCTAGAAGTATATATGGTTTGGAACTATGTAGCAAATAAGGCAAGAGTCATAGTTACGCAGTAAATTATGGAATTATGTACCAATTATAATCACATCAGCATAAGTAGTCCGCTTAATTAAGGAGTTACTTCAAACGGTAATATACAAGTAATAAATAAAGGAGGAAATCATGCAAAATTGAATATAGTATATAAGGAAACAGTTTTGGTATCACACAAGTACAGTACATGTAATAGAGGCCAGGTTCAGTAAATTCTAATTAAAGAAAGTAATTAGGAGTCAGCTGGTAACATAGTCGACCATAGAATAAGGCAAGAAAATATTTTAGTGGTTGAAATCAGTAAGGAAATCATCATAAAAGATTGGTGAAAGATATTAATTACAGGAAATTAGGGATTCAAACAAAAGTAGCATTAGCTAAAGGAAATTAACATAGATAGCAAACACATGATAGGCAAAAGGAATCAACTCGGAAACCCTAATAGGCACATTAAGGTAAAAGAATCATATAAAGTCTAGGATTCAAACTAGAACATGCTAAATGATTAAAGGAATGAACAGAACAAACATAATATAAATGGGAGCAGCAAAGAATTGAACAGAATGGGATAAAATCACATAAACTCAGAATATTTATGGGAAACAAGCACACAGGCGGACTAAGCAAGCATATTATCAAAGACAGACTCGGATACCCGGGATAGGGCTAAAAAAATTAGGGTTTTGACATAATAACTCAGATGAAGATAAAAACTTAAATAAACGTTTGAACATAGTGAAAATCGTAAGATAATACTAAAATCGGAAGAAAAAGCCGTTTTAAAAATGGGTTATGAAACCCTAGTTTGAATACGAAGACTGTTCAAAGTAGAAAAGATTTTTATTTCAAAGAAACTCGTAGAAAAGCTTAGTAATACCGTGGATCTAAGGCAGATCTCGAAGAAACTAAAAATATATAGGAGTTAGGGTTTCGAGGAACCCAGAGAAGTAGGAACTCAAAGACGTTGTCGGCTTAAGCCGGAAAGGCTGTAGCTCTTACTCAGACGGCCCGGGGAGGCCGGAAAGTGGCATGAGGGGTACTGAGAGGTGAGTGAACCGCTCCAGGTTCGCCTGAGGGCTCTAGGGTATCACTGGACCGGTGCAAAGTGGACAAATAGCCATGAGACGATGAGGAGCCATGGTTTCTGGTGAGAGAACCAGCCGAAGAAGATGACCGGACTCCATCGGAGGAGAGAAGCCAAAGGAGGCTTGTAGAGAGAATTAGAGAGTAACAGAGAGAGATAGAGAGACAATGAGTGTTGAGAGAATGAGGGGTCGGAGGGGGTAGTGGTTGAGTTTAATTATGGTAAATTAGATCTGGACCGTTGACCTCATATGATCAACGATTCAGATCGGGCGTGTGGTTGGGCCGGGTAGGAATGGGTTTGGGTTTGGTTGGAGAATGATATTTGGGTCAGGTGGGGGTTGGTTTAAAATTGGCTATAATTTAAATAAGAATGGGCTAAATGTTAAATGCCTTATTAAATAAGATAATCAATTAATTAAAATAGCTAATAATTGTAAAAAATGAAATTGAGACCAAATAAATGAAATTAAGGCGATGAATAATATATAAAAATATAAATTATCATTTATTGATTTTAAAATGATAAAAATGTACATCTGTGTTATAATCGCAAAAACTGCTGAAATTAACTAAATAATGCCAATATCGGCTAATTTGTGAAATAATAAAATCCTAAGGGAAATAAATAGGATATAAATAGTATATTGATCAAGAAAATGACTTTAAATAACATCATTTATGAATAATTATGGAATATAAAGTGTTAAATAAACAGGAAAATAATTTGATAAATATACGAAAAATTATGGGAAAATACCAGTTACCGTGAAGAGTGATTTTGAAAGTATATATGCAAGTTTGAAAATAGTTTTAGGAAATATTGGGTATCAACAGCTGCCCCTCTTTACCCAGAAAGGATGAAAGAGTTGTCGCGTAAAGATATGATGGCCAATTTTGACCGGAGGGAGATAGTATGAAAGATTTAGGCCACACCCTGGCTTCTGAGCTGCCTACATATCCCTAGTTGTACAGGAATCAGGCCGTATGTAGCTCATGAATCACCAGTGAAGTCTTACAAGGACGGACGCAAGGTGCAAGGTAAGGTGAACAAAATGGCTTACGGGGTAGTTAGGAGAACTGGAGCGGTCTGCTCCTGCTTGGCTGGCTGTTCTTAGCTGGATTTCCTGAAAATGAATAACAAGCATAGATTGTGCGTAATTTAAACATGATGTAGATTCCCATTGGACTATGAATGTTGTCTTCGGACGGTTGAGGATGACGTCCTTAGACCATGATGTCTTGTGCCATGAATCGCTTGATGCGGGATTCGTAGGATATGAAATGATGTTCTCGGGCCATGAGGATGGTGCCTTCAAACCATGACGCTTTGAATAATGATATGCAAAATGATAAAAAGAGATCCTCAGGCCATGACATGGTGTTATCGGGCCATGAAGACGGTGCCTCCGAATGATAACGCCTTTGGATAAGTTGGTGATATTTCAGCCCATGAAGATGCAATGGTATGATTCTAACAAGACAGAGATTAGTCTTGCGAATTAAAGGGGCATATCTTAGCCCGAAAGGAAGTGAATGATAGAGACATGGGTTTCTTTTGAAAAGTAAGTGGGAGACAGCGTTTAGTCTTGGAAGGCATAAAGGTAGCACTATGCAACATGCGGATGCAGATGGAGACAGCGTTTAGTCTCGGAAGGCAGAAAGGTAGCCTTATGCAATATGCGGATGCAGATGGAGACAGCTTTTAGTCTCGGAAGGCAGAAATATAGCCTTATGCAATATGCGGATGCAGATGGAGCCAGCGTTTAGTCTCGGAAGGTAGAAAGGTAGCCTTATGCAATATGTGAATGCAGATGGAGACAGCGTTTAGTCTCGGAAGGCAGAAAGGTAGACTTATGCAATATGCGGATGCAGATGGAGCCAGCGTTTAGTCTCGGAAGGTAGAAAGGTAGCCTTATGCAATATGTGAATGCAGATGGAGACAGCGTTTAGTCTCGGAAGGCAGAAAGGTAGACTTATGCAATATGCGGATGCAGATGGAGACAGATTTTAGTCTCGAAAGGCAGAAAGGTAGCCTTATGCAATATGCGAGGAAGGACGACAGAAATTCTTAGCTAGCGTTAATTGCGGTAAAGCATCGTGATAATGAAGCATCATTTGTGCTGATAATAAATGTTGGCGTGTGCGATGAGTTTGAGGAACGATGTATGTCCTTTGATCGGATAATATGTTTTGGGGCTTCTGCAATTTGTGCATGCATCCAAAGAAAGATCGTGAGTTTTGTAAGGGGGAAGTTTAGTTCGCATTCCCGCTGGCTCTACTTGGCTCGTTGGCTTAATATGATGATAATGTTTGTATCATTGGGGTAGAGTTCGCTAAACAAGATGTTTCAATAAATATGCATGATTTTGTAAATATGTAATACATAATCTAGAATAGTTTTTAGATGAACCGACGACATGGCACGGCTTGAGACATTGCAACCTCTTCTGCTTCGAAATTTTGAGGGTCCTCCTCAAAATTCTGTCGCAGTTTTGTGGGTGGATGCCTCTGACTGCTGCTCGCGTTGTGACTGGCTGAACTTGCTTCGGAATTTTGAGGGTCCTCCTCAAAATTTTGCCCCAGTTTCTAATTGTGGGGAAAAATAGATTTTTATTGAATTGTGACCGAACCCATAGGTCTGCCTACGTATCCCCTCTTAAACGGGAATCAGGTCAAGCGTAGTTCAAATTACATCATTGAGGAAGCATAAAGATTACACATAGTAGCGCTTGACTGCATCTGAATTGATTGACTTGGGCCAGACTTCTCCGTCTATCACCTGGAAATCCACTTCGAACCAAGTTGGTCCCATTTGTAGACATAGACTGATCTCCCCCATGGTGGACCTATGAGAACCGTCAAAATCTTTCACATTGATCGCCCCATCCTTTATCTCATGTAGCCCTTTACCCAATTTCTTGAGTGTTATCAGCGGACAGATGTTAAAACTGGAACCTCCATCGATCGGGATTCTAGTGATGAAATGATCCTCGCACTGCACGGTGATGTGCGGAGCTTTGTTGTGCCCCAATCCTTCAGGTGGTAGCTTATCCTCATGAAAAGTGATTTTATGACTCTCCCGTACATGGACTACCATATTGGCCATTTCCCCACTAGTGATGTTTTTCGGCACATATGCTTCACTCAACACTTTCAACAAAGCATTTCTGTGTGTTTCAGAATTCTGCAGCAGAGAGAGGATGGATATTTGTGCCGGTGTCTTATTCAGTTGGTCGATGACTGAATACTCCTTAGCCTGTATCTTTCTCCAAAGGTCATCGGGACCTGTTTCGATAAGGGGAGGCCAGTTTGTGGCCTGCTTTCTTGACTCGGCCAGATGCTCAGGGGTGTAGACCCGACCGGTTCTCGTCATACCCTGTACTGCGACAGATTCCTCATACCTGACCTTGCTTTTCCTTCTTGACTCGGTTGTGTAGTCCCAAGGAATAGCGTTTGAATAGAAGGGCGGCATGGTTGACATCGCCACCGAAATTTGTGCATCCATTTTTATTTCAAACGGAATGTGTGTTCGGGGTGGCAAGACTGCGACCTCGAACGAAGCTGGTGTATTTTCTGGAGATACAAACTCAACTTCGATTGGCACTGGTGACTTTGCAAGTGGCGCTGTTTCAAAATCAAATGGCATAGACGTTAGGAACTACTATTCCTAGAGGGTGGGTACTAGGTTGAACCCCTAGGTTTAAAGGAAAAAATTCGAAGCGACAAACAAAACAATTAGGACTGCAAATACAGGGAAACACATAGAGGCAGATATGAGGCTCAGATATTCCTCCCCAAATTATACACATAAATAGCACGACTAAAACACAAGTAAAGTCTTTAGCTTCAGGACCTAAAGCATGATGTCTCGGAGAGAATACAGTAATGAGGCAGTGTTTTTACTGAGTTTCAGAGAAAAGGATTTCTACCAGATTCAGACTATCGATCCTGACCTATTATTAACCAAACAGCACACCGAAAGAAGGTAGATATCCAGTTTTAACAAGTTTAATACCTAAGGCTTGCCTAGGCGTATTAAACCGCTCAAGTTACACTATTTTAGCTTTTTCAGAAAATAGTAGTTAGACAATGATGAGTATGTTTTTAACCAAGATAAAGGGGGTGAGTATTTAAACGAGTATAAATGCAGGTCCTACAAAACATGACACCTAAATGCAGGCAGGGTGTTGAGTATGCAAACCTATACATGTTGTTTTAGATGCATGAGAGCTTTTATAATCGGAATCTATTTTTAGCGAGATTCATTAACACATTTTGACTAAAAACAGAACATACAGAGACGTAATTCCTTGTTAAGTTATTGAAACCTAATACATGATTTCTAGGTGTTCGTAGCATTTATTTATTTTAACACATGATTTTGGCATAGATAACATGAGCATGCTGAGAATGAAATCCTAAGGGGACATGATTTCTAAGATGCAAAATTTGACAATAATTAGTTATTTAGCCTAAAACGGGATTTCTAGATGAAACAACTGCGAGAATGTTGAAACAACAATATTATGACAGCGATTTTTTTTTGTTATCCAACAATAAACATGATTTCTAAGTGGATATAAGTATGATGAGATGTTGACATGAATGGACCTAAGTATCATGATATCTAATGCTTGTATGACAGGTATTCCTAAGCATGGTGGCTATTGCGCATATATGAAAGCAAACTATAAGCATGGTTTCTACCCGTATCTATACTAAGCATGCATACCCCACCCATTTCACTATCCAGCCCCAGAATCACTTTTTATAATTAATTATTACAGACCAGCATTGCACAAATTTCATAAGTAAATAAGCAAATTAAGAAGTTACACTATAGGGAGCCTAACAAAAACCCAAATCCTCAGATCCAACAATGCCATAAGCCATGACCTTTTATAACCCAGGTGTGTCAGAGTTCCTAAGGACCTCAGAGGATCCCAAGCAGTGCTCGCACCTAGGTACCCTAGCCAGGAATGAGTAAGTGCAGTGTGGGAATGCTAGCCTTGTGTGTCAGAGTTCAATGGGTACTCAAATGGTCCCCAAGGCAGTGCTCACACGAAGGGGGCTGAATTAGAAACTAGGAGTGGTGAGATGTGCTCATAGTTTAAAAAGAGTTGGGTTGGAAATAGTTTTCTGAAATAAATCTTTTGAAATAAGCCTTGAATAACAGCATGAGAGTTTGCTCTTATGAAAAACCAGTTTGAGGAGGAAAAGAAACAGGACAATCAGCAACTGACAAACACACACAGTTTAGGAAACAAACACAGTCAGGGATAGGGGAACTGGGGACAAATAAGCCACATAGTGGAAGCAGATTTGCACACAAGTAGACCTTAGAGTAGTATTACAAGACCTAAACAGTCATAGCATAGTTCATCACAGAGTATTCATGCTAGGATCCCAAATAGCATCAAATTGAGGGGTATAGTGACTAAGTATCATGAGTGCATGCTTATAGTGTCAGGAGTCAGGGGTAAGGAAGAATCATAGTGAAATAGATGAGAAAGAAATAGACATGTTGAACTAAAGGGAAAGGGAGATCATATGGACATAGTAGATAGGCTAAATGCAAGGCAAGCAGCAGAACCACAAATAGAAGCATAAGAGGAACAAAAGGAATCGTAATACAAACAGAAACATATTGTTTTGGGTGCTATAAACATAAACTGGAAAACATACCAGTTTTGAATGAAAGACTGAATGCAGAATTAAGAGCAGTAATGTGAAGATTAGCAGAGTAGTGTGTAGATGAAACAGAACAGTAGAGCAGCAGAGCAATAACACAATAGAATCACTCACTCTTGGCTTGCAGCCGACTGAGTTGCAAGTAAACAGCAAGAGAAGCAAGAGAGTGTATGTGTGTGTGCAGGAGAGAGCTTAGAACAGTATGTCTGTTTTTTTTTTGTTACTGAAAGGCTAGAAGTATATATGGTTTGAAACTATGTAGCAAATAAGGCAAGAGTCATAGTTACGCAGTAAATTATGGAATTATGTACCAATTATAATCACATCAGCATAAGTAGTCCCCTTAATTAAGGAGTTACTTCAAACGGTAATATGCAAGTAATAAATAAAGGAGGAAATCATGCAAAACTGAATATAGTATATATGGAAACAGTTTTGGTATCACACAAGTACAGAACATGTAATAGAGGCCAGGTTCAGTAAATTCTAATTAAAGAAAGTAATTAGGAGTCAGCTGGTAACATAGTCGACCATAGAATAAGTCAAGAAAATATTTTAGTAGTTGAAATCAGTAAGGAAATCATCATAAAAGATTGGTGAAAGATATTAATTACAGAAAATTAGGGATTCAAACAAAAGTAGCATTTGCTAAAGGAAATTAACATAGATAGAAAACACATGATAGGCAAAAGGAATCAACTCGGAAACCCTAATAGGCACATTAAGGTAAAAGAA
>ML334714.1:0-40722 GCA_005239505.1 Nicotiana paniculata
GACTCAAATATTTGAAACAAGGTTTTCATCAGGGGGAGTAAAATATGTGATGCACTCTTTTTTTCCTTACTAAGGTTTTTCCCACAGGGTTTTCCTTATAAGGTTTTTAATGAGGCGCCTAGCAATGCATATTACTAAATATGTGTACTCTTTTTCCTTCACTAGGGTTTTTTCCCGTGGGGTTTTTCGTAGTAAGGTTTTAATGAGGCACATTATCTTTTAATGAACATCCAAGGGGGAGTGTTATAAATATATATATTATGGATGTTCATAAGCTTCCTGAAGAAGCTTATCATTTCGGTACTCAGTTATGGATAAACATTACCCCCGGTAGAAGATTATCTACATCTGGTACAGTAGCAGCTTACACATCAACTTCCTTCTTCTATAAATAGAGGAGGTTTCAGTTCATTATGTACATAAGTTTGAAAATTGAATAAGACATCAATCTCTCTCTATCTATACTTGCCTTCAGTTTATTTCTTTACAGTCGTTATTTCATAACAGAAATAACATTGTTTATGGTTTATTAGTTTCCTGAACTGCTTTAACTCATTATAAATTACCACTACTTTTGCGCGGATTTTCAACCTACCACTCTCCTTAGGGGTATATGGACCGGATTGATTCGATTTTTATCAAAATCAAATCAAATCAACTATATCTGTTTGAATTGGTTCGATTTTGTCGGATTTTTCAGATTTTCGGGTTTTTTTGTTACATAAATATTATTCAAATCTTACTTTGTTAAAATAATAGATAAAGTTTTGATAAGTGAATATATGTTTAGTAAATATTGAAAAAAATTGACAAACATATGTTCTATTAAAATATTCCAATGAAAGAATTTTGTTAATAACAGATGATAGATGATAGTTATTTTCTTAGTCGTCTATCAATAATTATCCGTCAATGTGCGCTTCCAAGGTTAATACATAAGAGGATCCCAAATATTTTTATGTTTTTTAAAAAAAAATTCAATATAAAGTCTTAAATATATATATATATATATATATATATATATATATATATATATATATATATATATATATATATATATATATATATATATNCCCATTTGGTTCGGATTTTTTTACTCAATATCAAACCAAGTCAAACTAAACCTAATCGAATGTTTTAATCGATTTGATTTGATTTTTTGATTTGATGAAGATTTTTCGATTCGATTTGAACACCCTGCTCTCCTTTATCTAGGTTTGAGACCAAGCTCAAACAAGCAGAGTGTACAATAGAAACATGACTGCTTTTAAAATTAAGAAGAAAAGTCCCAGACCATTGTTACAATATATCTATCTATCTACTTATATAGAAGAGCGCAAAAATTGTTCTCTTCTTGCCGAGCAAGGGTTACTTTAGTTATTTCAGTCTAATTTTATATTACATTCTCTGTTATGTCCTTATATCTAATAACACACGCTCCTTAAATTAGGGAGGGTTACATAGTCTTTTTATACCTATACAACCTCCTAACAGTGTTGTACAACTTTATCTTCTCTCTTCAGTATATTTTTGCTTATTCACTGCGATATACCGCCTGTTTGGATTGACTTATTTTAAGTGATTTTAAGCCGAAATAGCTTTTAAATCATTTTGTAGTGTTTGGATAAAGTAAAAAAGTGCTAGCACCGTTGTACAACTTTATCTTCTCTCTTCAGTATATTCTGCTTATTCACTGTGATATACAGCCCGTTTGGATTGTCTTATTTTTGTCATTAAGCTAAAATGACAAAAAGTCACTTATAACAAGCCCATCCAAACAGGATCATACTCGTTCATCCATGGATTTTGCATTCTTAAATTAAATCAACTTCCATTTGTGGGTAAAAATTACACGGGACACCCGATTTGGTCGCCCCCATTTAACCTATACCTATTTTTTTTATAAACTTTTAACTTGTACCCACTTTTTAAATAAATTCAGCCCCCTTTTTCTCGCTGAGCTGAAGTTCGCCAGTTACAAACAAAAACTTCAGCTCTCGCCAGTTACAAAGACAAAACTTCCCCAGTTACAAAGACAAAACTTCAGCTCTTCCCAGTAATAAACTTCAGCTCTAAAGCTGAAGGTCCCCAGTTATAAAGACAAAAACTTCAGCTCTAGAGCTGAAGTTCGCGAGTTGCAAAACAAAAACTTCAGCTCTAGAGCTGAATTTTCCCAGTTACAAAAACAAAAACTTCAGCTCTAGAGCTGAAGTTTCCCAGTTACAAAGACAAGAACTTCAGCTCTAGAGCTGAAGTTCCCCAGTTACAAGGACAAAAACTTCGCAAGCTACTTCAGGCCCGTCTACTAGAATGCTGAAATTTTGCGTGATTGCCTTTGCTACTTCAGCTCACACTTGCAATTTTTAAAAAAAAATTGATATAAGTTAAAACGTGACACAAATAGCGGGTACGGATGCAAATGGCCCTGCCCCCATTTGTGGGGCTCTACCAACTTCTTCATAAGATAAATTGGGGTTTGGACTTCTTCCCTGCTCTAACTTTGTCGCATCAAGGTAATCACTTCGTATCAATTTACTTCCCTGATTTGTACATCTCCCTTCTTCATCTGGTAGGAATTTGCATTGTAGAGAAAAAAGTCTGTTTGACTTTTCCCTATTTCGAATTTTACATAGTTGCCGCAGTGCTGAATGAATGGGTTTTTGCTGCTTCGTTGGAACTGAAAAAAGGGGGAAAATTTACAACGGTGCTTGCTTTGAATTTTAGGGTTTTTACGGGAATTTATTGTGAAAATTGGTGTTGATTTAAGAATTTTTACAGAAATTTTATTGTGAAAATTGGTCTGTAGAAATTATTTTTATTATTCTTTGTGTGGGGAGGGGGGGTTAGTTACGTTCTTAAGACTGTGTGTGTTGAAGATTTTCTGGTATTTGCATCAAAATAGTGTGTTTGAATCTAATTTTTGCTACAATAAGTCACCTAAAGCTAAAGGTATATATATAGCTCTGCTGGGCAGGAGTAAGCCATGTATATACAGATGACCACATATGCTCACATGACACCAATATCCAAGACTTGTAATTAGAGATTCAAACACACTGTTTTAATGCGAATACCAGAAAATCTTCAACACACAGAGTCCTAAGAACGTAGCTAACCTCCCCTCCTGACATAAAGAATAATAAAAACAATATCTCATACCAATTTTCACAATAAAATTTCTGTAAAAATCCTTAAATCCACACCAATTTTCACAATAAATTTCCGTAATGATACATCTTCCTGCAACATTTTTGCCTAGGCAGGATGTAACTTTTTCTTTCTCTTCAATTTGGCATCTGAAATAACCTTGTTTGATTTAGTGAACATCATAAGATATTGTTCATTTCTCTTCAGATTATGCAAACGATGTAGTGCAATCAGAGATAACCAATTTTTAGTTAGCTATATCATCCATTTAACTTCAGACTCAACTGTTTTTGTTTTCCCTCTATTGATAGCATTGTGGATTCTCATAATCAAGCTGTGAGCGAAAAATGAGAAGTCCACAACAAAATTCAGTACAAGTGTATGGAATTTGTCTATTCTAATACTGAAATAGCATAGCAATGATGGAAAAAAAAATAATAGAGGAAGTTACTCGGACACGGATGCGGATCTAGAGGTCGGATCTTTCAAGATGTAAATTTTAAGATTCGGAGATACGGGTGTAGGGATCCGGTTAAAAATAATTTATAAAAATAAAAATCTCTCTAATTTATGAGAAATTTTGTGGAATACTTACGTATAGCCCTGTAAAGTGTGAATTTTCTTTTTATTCTCAAGTTGTACATAAGTAAAAGATTGATTTCCTAAATAAGATATGCTATTTTCTTCAAATTTATCCTAGTTTTAGTTCTGATTTCGGTAATCAAATTGTATTTCTTCTCGAATTTTTCTGTTTGTTGTGGTCAAAGTACCCAAAATTGTTTGACCAGATCCGGTATGGATCCCACCACACCCATACCAGTGTCGTGTCGACACGAGTACGGCACTTAAATTGCCATGTCGGAGCAACTTAGTATTGGACAAACCAGTGCTTCATGTTTCATGGTAATTTCGTGCTTCAATGCATGAAACTCAAGCTTCAGTGAAGTCATTGTGCACTTGAATTCCCTTAAAATTCAAGTGCTCTAATTTTGTTTTTCCTGTTGCAAATATTTCTTGCTTCTAATTAAAGGTTTGTGATCACAGGTATGTCATGAATGGTGCAATAAAATGGTTAAGAGACAACCTGTAATTCTCTTTTATACAACAATGACATTAAATTTATGATCTCAGAAGAATAGCCTCTATAGAATATCTTGCGACGCTTTATGTCTTAGAATAACTTTTTAATTGTACCATCCTACCATTTTGTATGATGTATCGAAAACCCTACATACTCCAATTTCTTATCTACAGATGGAACACTGGTACTGGAGCACCTAGGAAAAAAACAAGCAGAATGCTTAGTATGTTGGGAAAATTACTCAATAAATTTTAGAAAAAGCAAAACGTATGTGAATAGAAATCTACGGAAAGATAAAAATCAGCACCATTAGCAGTGGCGGAGCCAAAAATTTTATCAAGGGATATCAAAAAATAATAATTAACTACATCGAAAAGTCAAGGGGAGTCAACATATAGTAAAAATATACATAAAATATAAAAACTTATCTAACTATATAGTGTAATTTTTCGACAAAGGGGTGTCGCTTGACACCCCTCAGTTCAACGTGGCTCCGCCACAACCATTAGAGACATACAATTGTCGTGACGTTTGAGTCGTACCTTATATTGGGAACAAGATGAAGAAGAAGTGCTAGACAAGAAATTTTAGTTAATTTTTGTTTTATTGTAATACTTGCTCCAAGTCCTTCACTTTTGTGTATATCAGTAGACACAAACAAAAAAACACCCCTCTACAAATATGATTACAGAAGGGATACTTTATGATATTACGAATATAAATTTTTTAACTTGCATTTAAAAGGGATTATACATCTAATAGTTGTGGATTGTGACCCTTCATGAAGGGGTACTCAGGTTATTTGCCGTTAGTTGTTTTTAAATTTTTATTAATAGAGTATTTAGGTTAATTATAAGGGTATGTTTATAATGTAACTTTTGGCTAAGGGCTTCCCACTTTTAATATAACTAATTCTTGGATACGTTTATTGCACGCATATTCCATGCTAATAATATAATATATTTTAAAAATACTATAATTATGTTGATATTAATTAGAAGAAGGGGAAGAAGTTAGAAAGCATGATTATTATTTATTAATATATAACATATATTTTTAATTTTGTACAATATAGTTAAACGTTCTGAATCATGATAGTATTAACAAAAAAATGATTTCCTTCATAAAAAAAATATGAAAATTCAAGTTAAGAAGAATAAAAGGAGAATTATCGTAAATACAAGCTCTAGAAATTTTTTATACATGTATGAGATGTTTAAGAAATAACTTTATTAGTAGTACTTATTATAGTGAGTGTTCACTAACTGCATCACATTAATTATATTGTATTTATATCTAATATGGTGTTTATCATAATAATGAGTATTTACATTTTTCTATCCCAAAAAAAGTTGGCAATAATATTTAATAGAAGGGCAATAGTGTCATTAAGCTTTATAAAGATATTTTAGTATTTCAGTCATCAACTATGATATTCACTACACACTTATAATATAGTATGATATAGATATAGATGTATTCATGAATACAATAGGAAAAGTCGACGGAAAAATAGGAAATTACAGCTAACGAATAGACTGTATTCATATGTATTCACGAGCTGTATTCGTGAATACAATAACGGTATTTGCTAAAAAAAAGGGATTCAATTGTTTACAAACAGTAAGTGAATCAATTAACGCGATATACTCCTAATATAATTCAACAAACTCAATCATAACACACAAAATTTGTATTTTCAGTTATAAAAAAGATTCTCAATCGAAAAACACCCCAAAAACAGAGCAATCTTCAGAGATTCAATCCATCCTTTATTTTTTTAGTGGTATCTTTACTAAAATATTTTTTGGTGGTATCTTTACAAATTGATTTATAGATTAAAATTATATAATTACATTGAATACAGTTAAATTCATAAAAATACATTGAATACACTAAGTATAGCAGGTCATCTATAGTGCAAAACCATATGAATACATACTGCAGATACATTTGAATATATGTATACATCTGAATACATAAATTATATTAATTAAAAAATATATATGAATACATTCTACAATACATTGAATACATACCGCTCAATATATAATGCTGGACAGAACAATGAAACAAAGTGAAACTTTGAAATTATATAATAATACAGTTAAAAACAGTGAATATATTGAAAAAGTAGAAAAAACTAAAGATGAAATACATGGAATACAACGAGATACAATGAAAAAAAAGGTAAAGACTCTTCAAGTTCCTCAGCTCCAAACTCCGTCCCCAATCCACCGATATCTAGGCCGTCGCCATGTGGCGTTGCCGGTACCGGCGCCCCCTGATTCATCCAGGTACTGAATCTCTCATTTCTGCTTTGAAAATATTGAGATATGCACTTGTATTTCTCCAGATCATTGTTTCTACTTACCACAACACTTTGGAGCAAAAAAGTTGAATGCATCACAACAAGGAAGGGGGAAGTGGTCGCTGGCCGGATCTGTCGTTGGCGGAACACAGCCCCTGATAGGGTTTCTAAATGTAGGGGAAGAAAAAATCGAGGGAAAAGAGAAGAAAGAGGAAAGAGAGAGGGAAGAGAGAGAAGCTTATTTCCTATACGGTAATTTTGTGAGAGAAAAAAAAAAGAATGAGAGAGAAAAATAATACACAATGTATTTAATGACTTAAAGGTAGGAAGTGACCACAAATAGATATGTTGCTATAAAAATTAAAAAGTAGCTATAGAAGATAATTTTTTAAAAGATATTTATTTATAATAAACAAAGTATCAACCTTTGCTATAGGAGGTAAAATTTCCTTTATTTATATGCCTAATCAACTTCACCTTTATGAAGTCTCAACATCCAAGGAAGGGCCCTGCTCTAGTAAAGATTTATCCGATAATACTCAAAAATGCATTTAGGGGACAATTTGGTCGTTCCAAGCCTGTTCTTTATGTGTTTCTTGTAATCAACAATAAACTATT
This sequence comes from Nicotiana paniculata, assembly GCA_005239505.1. NCBI lineage: Eukaryota > Viridiplantae > Streptophyta > Magnoliopsida > Solanales > Solanaceae > Nicotiana > Nicotiana paniculata. The sequence goes on from ML334714.1 coordinate 7,158, forward strand.
AAACATGTGATGACGAAATCTTTGTTTGATCCGACGCTTTTGGAGCTCAAAATTACCCGTTTCCCCTTTTCAAAAATGCCAATATGGCGGGGTTTTGTGTTATAAATTAAACCCTCTCCCATAAGTTTGCAACATAATTTACTTGTTGTTTGGCTGAGATCTATATAGTTCTAGAATAAAGAACACAATTTTCCAAAACTGGAAATCAGAAAGCTAAAGTTCAACCCATCTCAAGAAAAAATAGCAAAATTAGAAAGAAAAAAAAAAGAAATTTTAAGGGGGAAATAGCCAGTAATCAGTATTAACAAAGCAATGTGTAGTGTAAATTCAATTACTATTTATGTTCTAATTTAAGTGATACCAAAAATCACCTCTCTGGTATGTCAATTTAGTTGCTAAACAAAAAGATGATAATTGATAAGTAGTTCAACCGAAAAAATCCCTAAAGTTTGGATAAATGGGCATGCTAGACAAGGAAAAAGGTAAAATCAAAGATTAAAGTGGGAACATAATTAGTAACATGGCTTAGAATTGCAATTGAAAAATGAAGGTCTTTTGACAAAGGCCTTTAGTTTCAACTTCTAAGTACTAAAAACTGCAGGGATTTGGAGGGAAGGAGGAGTTGTGGTGGAAGAAGAAGTGGAGAGTTGGAGGGAAAATGGGTTGGATGTGGTGATCGTGGCATGACATGGGGTGTCCACGTCATCAAAATGCGAGTGTCACGTGAGATTGGACTTGTATATTGGACAATTATAACGGAAAACAAGAATGTTTGAACCGTTTAGGTAAAGCAGGGTATTTTTATGCATAATATAGCACGACATAAGGTAAAATTAAATTATCTTATATAATAGAGGTAGTGGGGTAAGCGGTGTCACATTTTTTAATAAGCAAAGAGGTGAACAAATGAATAACTATTATAATAACATTATATTGAGAAAAAACACAAAATTCAAAACGTTACTATAACTCTCTATGGTGATTTTTATTTTTTGAAATGCATCGATAATATACTCGTTAGAAATAGTTCTAATATTTCTTTTTCAAGAATGATTTGAGTATATTTATTGTCTACCTAACAAAACAAATGGATTCTAGCTCAAATGAATTTCGTTGTTTCTTAATTTTGTTAGAGGTTAGTGGTTCAAGCCTAGTAATTACAAATTATATTTAATAAATGAAGCCTCCAAAACGAAAATGTATCAATGAGAGTCTCGTTAGAAATAGTGCTAATATGTCTTTTTGTCAAGAATGGTTTGAGTATATTTATTGTCTATCTAACAAACAAATGGAATCTAGCTCAATTGATTTTTGTTATTTCTTAATTTTGTTAGAGGTTAGTGGTTAAAGCCTCAGTAATCACAAATTATAATTTAATAAATAAAGCCTCCAAAACGAAAAAGAACATAAGCGTGCTGCAAATTGGAATCGAAATCATGACCTCACCCAAGTATTTGAACTAAACACCAGATCAACAGACCATTTCAATATAAGAGATGTCACCCGTTTTCCTTTATATGTATTATTATATGGTTTTACCTATCTCTATATCCGAATATTTAATAAATTTTTCCGATGAGGCGGTGTCACGTGACACCGCTTCCCATAAGGTGGATCCGACCCTGAATAGAGGGGTATCCCATGTCCAGAAGATGAAAATAACAGAAATGAAGATGTTGAGATGAATGTGTATGCATACTGATGAGCGCAAAATACACACTTAAATTGTATTCACCAGTCAAAGATAGTATAGTATGATATCGTGTCCACATGGATTGGATTTAAACAATATTATCGTAGTTTGTAGCTAGATTGCTATCCAGGAGGATCAACAATGGAGATTTATATGAATTCTAACTACAATTAGATAAGAATTCAAATCTATTGACTAATGACAATCGCAACAAAGGTAAGCAAGGAAGTTATTAATGAGAGAAAATACGGGTTAATGAGATAGGTGCAAGATTGGACTTAGGCTTGTTCTCAAAGTCCTATACTTTTCTGACGATTTCCTCGGGTATGATATCTTCTTCTGAATCACTGTCCTTTTGTTGCGTTGTTTCATTGCATGTCACAGTCATTTGTTCATCAAGACAGGAAATAGTAATGCTGTATAGATAAAAGCATGAGAGAAAAATGATAATAATAAATATTGATTCATTGAAACATAAAAGCTATTTTCAATAATTTAAACAAATATTCTGGAATACTAGGGATTTTATTTAAAGTAGAAAAATACGAAAAGGAAATCATTAGCAAATAAAATAAACTGTGCTTGTTCAGCCTTGCTACCCCAGGACTCGTCGGGCCCTAGATGGTCTGACAGTCTAGTTTATGAGGAATGATCCCTTGCTCATGGCTTGGATGGTAGGGCCTTCCTCCTCCTCCTCGATAATTACACAACAGTCCATTTTCGGTACACTTGGAGAAGGAAGGAGGTGGAGGGCCTCTGGATCTGGTATGATAAGTTGATAATGCAAGTATGCGTGAACTAACCTTTGGGGAAAAGGAATAATCAAAAGAAATAAAATAAAAACAAAAGGTAACAAGTCAGTGGGGGTTATGACGAAAGTATTTGCAGCATTTAAACACATATTGCAGGAATGTAAATGTGCGTCTTAATTTGGGAGCCTCGTTGTGCCCGAGGTAGGCCTAACGACAAGTTGATTTGGAGAACTTAGATACCAAAATGCATCATATCATTAATGTAAATAGACGAATCCCAAAACGATACTAAAATAACAAATAGGAAATAAGCCACTAATGGCACTTGCCCTTATTACATTTATGAAAGCGAAAAGGTAAATCTAGCCTATTTGGTCCCAGAAGGACCTTCCCTAGATCCGATATTCTTGATTCCATCGAACAAGTTCCCCAGCTCGCGCAGTCCCAGCAACATGTACGCTCTAGCCAGGTGTCCTCCTTCATTCCCCTCAGCGTTCTGGCAATCCTCGATCCTTTTGATGACTTTGCCCTCCAATTCCACTATTCCTCGCTCCAGATATTCCAGCTTCCTGTTGGAAAGGACATCCATCTCTTTCCATTCTTTGATCAGCCTCTTATTGGTTTCATGTATTTCTCGGTGCTCGTTCTCGGAATCGCGGATCCTTTTGCGTTGCCGGTTGTACTTGACCTGGGCCTCGGCATCCTCGTCTATGATTCTATTGCTTCGGCTGATTCCCGGCCTCACTATCCCGTCCAAGTTGTCTTCCAGCCATGCCTGGTATAAAGGTGTATGGTACATGTCTGGTTCAATAGTATTCTTCTCTATGATGATTATGCAGTGCCACATATGTTGAGCTTGGAATTTGTAGGGGGCGTCATCGTCCTGGAAATCCGCTCTAAAGTGACCCATCTTGGCAACCCTTGGTACAACTTGTTTTCTGCCCGCCTGCCTCATGACTCGGAGAGGAACATAGGGATATATACCTCTCAACCCGATCAACACTAAGTGTGGTGCATCCCTGGATCTGATGATAAATTCGTCCGTCGGGAACCACTCAAACATCCATTGCACCTGTTCCTCGGTCAGATTATCAAGGAATTCCACACACTCTTTGGCAGTTTCCGGCTGAGCAAATCTGTCCGGAATGTAACTCATCCACTTGGGGTGATGGAAAGCAATGTGATCATTCCAATCCCTTCGTGGAAGTTCTTGGCAATATTGGCCCTTTTGAAGGTGTTCTAGGAGCCATAACTGTATCAGCATGTTGCAACCCTCAAAATGTTTAACTCCTCTTTGACAATGCTCCAAGACTCGGTAAATATCAGCTAAAGATCACAGGGACAATGCTGAAGGTTTTTCCGTCGATCCCTTCCATCAAGGCCCTGGTTACCATGGCTAGCCTGGTATGAATCCTTTCCTTCTCCATCGGGAACACTATCAAGCCCAAAAAGCACACAATAAACACGAATACCCTGCGGTGGATGTGACCCAGAGACGTGATGGCAAACTCGTCATGATAGGTACGGTATGATTTGCTGTGACCTTATCTTTCATACAAGTACTCAAAAGGTATGTAAGATTGTTTCAAACACTCCAATTCAACATTCTTCTTCAACCCCATCATTTTCAGAAAACTTTTTCCCATGCGGTTCTCAGGTACCAACAACCCAGGGCTTTCCCAAGCTATCTCAACAAGTTCTCCTATTTCTTCTAGGAGCGGCGTCATTTCAATATTCCTAAAGCGGAATACAACTCTTTCACTATCCCAAAACAAAGTGGTAGCCTCAATAAACATATTGTTTGGCTAGATGTCTAGAAGAGAAGGTAAATTGCCCAGATGCTTCCTCACGTGTTTCTTATCACTTGAAGGAAGGTCTTCCCACCAGTCTAGGAGCATTGGTGGAATGTTGTTGACCATACCGAATCTGGGGACCTCGTGTTTCATTTTCTAAAAGACAAAAATGGTTAGGCCCTTTCCCCCACCAGACTCGACTATTTATACACTTATGATTAACATACAGGCATTTAGTTCTCCAAATTATTGCACAGTACGTGATCGTGTCCGTTGGGATTATGAAAACCCCGGTGGAATTTTCGATAAGGCTGTCTTAAAGGGTTATTGTGCGGATGACACATTAACCCGGCTAGGTTTGACCATGATGCGTGCACAATAGAACAAGAGTAAGGTTTCCATGGGGTTCTAGATCGGCACCCTCGAGCGGACAACTCGAGGGGAAAAGGCACGGAACCATCGATTGTACTGCTGATCGACTGGTTTTACCACAAATAAGCCTTTCCAAATTTAGGGGGTGATATAAATAGGAAGAGCACAACCACTCATCAAGCATTGCTATAGGATTTGTTTATGCACGAGTGGAATATGTGTCGAGCATGATTATGCAGCAATAAATAAGCAATAAACAATATGTTGTCACGTATTTGCACGCAGTGAAATTGATAAATAAAACAATTATAATTGAAAAGCAGTTACAAAGGAAACACAAAACATGTCAGTTTCATTTTGGGAAAATAAATACTTGGGAAAGTAAACAATTAATTGCACATAAAGAGGAAGGGAAAAGGGTGCAAGCATTAACAAAATAAAGCACATTTAGACAAATTCACAAAGAGATTTGTAATGGTAAAAGGCTAGATTCCCAAACAGAGTCGCCATGCTGTCCTGCTCCTCTTTTTCCTCTCCTTTCGGATTAGTCAGGGTTTTTGACATTATTGGGACAACTCATTACCTTTTAGGAAAAGGGATGTAAGGAATTTGAAGAGTCGCCACATAACGAATTAAGGTGAGTTAGGGCACCTATTACGGGTCATCTATAACACTAATTGTATAACCAGATTGGGTAAGGGCTTGAAGTTACTTCAAGGGGAAGGTGTTAGGAACCCCTCGAAGTCCACAACTGTGGGTCCCAACCAAACTTACTTTGTGAATTAATTAGGTGCGAATAAGCAGTCTAAGCACACATATGTAAAGGAAATAAGGTTTTAACAGATAAGCAGTATAAGCACACATATGTAAATGGGTAAAAGGGGTCCTAAGTTATTTATCCTATAGGATCTTATCCATGCAATGCCCGGTAATCACTCCTCAATGAGCGGCTACACATTGCATTAGCGCACATGTCATCATATCCTTTTACTACCCATTATCCCACGCCTTAGCGGTTATATAAGCGAGTTGATTAACAAAGTCTAAGCGTGCTGTTACCCGTCCCTTGCTTGTGGTCCCGGAGGAGTTTTAGGACCTCTAAATCTAGGCAGTTCTAGACAACCCCTAAGGTATTTAAAAGGGAAAAATCTAGGCGACAAACAAATAACAAGTAGGAAAAGCAACTAGGTGAAGAAGCAGTTAAAAGGCTCATGTTTACCTCCACATGTATATAGGCAAATAAACAACACGCCTCAAACACAAATTCAGGTAATTTTTAGAAAAGAATCCTAGGACAGGATGTCTAGGTGAATATCAATGCACAGAACATTCAGCACTGTTATAGAACTAAGTGGCAAGGTCCTAATCAGTTTTCCTACTGATTTCAAAACCCGTGAGACTTAAGCAGTTTAAACACAATGAAAAATACAGTTTCCAATTTTATACAAGGAGATTAATTACCTAAGGCTTTCCTGAGTGTGGGACTATACACGATCACAGTTACAGGAGCTATTTAAACAATTTGAGATTATTCAACCTATGGGCATGCTGATCTGGGTGATACAGATTATAGCAAGTGATTTATACCAATTTGTATTTAGAGACATGATATCTACGCATGAGGCTGTGTTAAAACTTTTCATGGACATTTATTTATCTTAGTCGAAATAGACGTGTTCATACAAATGTGAACAGAGTTCCTAGAACATGATACTAATGCATCAGGGATGGCAATTTTTGTTAAGGTTATTATTAACCTAGTAGCAGGATTCCTAAGTGAAAGTACTTATGCGAAATTAAAGCATGGATCAGTGATATGTGATATACTGAAGCAATAAACGTGAAGCCCTAAGAACAGGATATCTAATGAAGGTTTAGCATGGTTTAATGAAAATAAACATAACAATCCTAAAACATGATTTCTAGTGCATCACACAAGCCTAGAACATGATTTCTAGAGTGGATTAGCATAATGTAAATCCTAAAGCATGATTCCTACCCAACTTTACCCCACAGGATCATATAGCTACCCTCCCTTTTCACTTGTTACCCCAATATCTATTTATAAAGGATTATTATAGACCAGGATTACATAAATGAAGTATAAATTAAATTATAGGGAGCCTAAAGCTAGCGCAAAGAAAACCTAGGGATACTAGGCCTTTAGTAGTCTCAAATGCCAAGGATTTCATTGCCAAATTCATGTCCAGGAATGTCAGAGTTCCCTAAGGACCTCAAGGATCCCGGGCAGTGCTCACACCCAGACTTTTTCACAATAAGGATTGAGTATGTGCAGTGTGGAATGGCCAGCCCTAGTGTGCTAGAGTTCGGAGGAATCTCAGGGGATTCCTAGGCAGTACACACACTGGAGGGTCAGAACCTAATAGTCTAAGAATAAAGTGAGTGTGCTTGACATAGTTTTGAAAGACTTAGTGAAAAACAATATAAAGACAATTTTAAGAGTGAAAGGGTTTTTGAGATAGAAATTAGTTTTAAGAGAAGGCTAAGAGTGAAAACCATTTAAGAGAACAGTAAGAACATATTTTTGAAATAAGTTCTGAAGAGAGTAAGTTCAACACATACTCGATTAGCCATAGAATACATAGACATTCAACAAACCAATGTAACACAAGGATGAGAGGGGACTGGGAACATATAAGAGCCACATTGGGGGTACATGGATAGGGTATGGGAAACATACAACAACTACATAAAACACTTAGGGTCTTAGAGACTTAGCAGGTTAGTCATCCACAACAAACAATTAAGACATAGATCATAGATGTAAGGTAGAAAACATGACATGTCTTTAAGCAAGATTAAGTATACATGCAAGGTCAATCACATACATCAAGTAACCAACAAGATCACATAATTAAGGGATTAAATAGAAGTCAACAAACAGACTGGTTAGGCATCAGATAACTAAGTGAAGTGTAGACATGCTAATTATACATTGAATAGGACATAACTTAAACATGCTAAGCAAAGCAGTAAACATGAAAACATGTTGAATTCATGGTCAATGAAATAGGGCAGTAATGAAACACATAGAGTTTAGGTTTTAAAATCTAATCAGAGACATACCAGTGAAGGACGAGAGCACAGAATGTAAAGCAGGTGCAATTCAATATCTAGCCTTGGCTTACAACCGGCTAGACTCGTGATTATCACAATTAGCAGAGAAAAAGAAGAGAGAGTTTGAGTGTTCGTATGTTTTTGAACTAATGTTCGTTTTTTTAGAAGTGAGAATAGATGAGAGTATATATAACAGTCGAGGGCATAGTAAAATAAGGTAAAGAAAATTAATAATCAGCAATTAAGGATCACAGAATCAATCACACAAAGAGGTTCAACACAGACTTCCCTTAATTAAGGGCAATTAGCCAACGGTAATGACTGGAATTAATTAAGGCAAGAGGTTCAAATCAGGCCAAATAATGGAGTAAATAATCAGGGGTCTAATTAAGGAAAGAATCATGTAAAGGAATCAGTAAATATACATCAGTGAAACAAGGCAAGAATGACTAATTTAAGGTCGTAATCATAGAAACAGGCAAGACTTAGGAATACAGATTCTTAACAGAGAAAATCAATCAACAAGATAAACAACAATTCAGGAAAGAATATATCGATTCCCATAAATAAAAATAGACTAAGTAAGACTTCATAAACACAGAGAAATTAGCCGAAAAATTGATTCAAAAATCCTAATAAAGATTAGTTAGGGCATAAATCATAGAGCAATGAATTTGACAAAGGAAAATCGTGTAAGTCAAAGATACAGAGTGAATCATTACGACTGGTAACATTGAAAAACTCAGAATTGAAGCAAGAAATTAGAAAATCAGAGTTTCACATAAATCGACAAGGGTTTAAGTAGCTTTTGCATAAATCAGTTAAGAAGACTAAAGGATAGTCGATTAAACATTAGAAAATCAGAAAGACCTTTGAAAAACGACTTGTAATGAACCCTAGTTTGGGGAAAAGTCGAAAAATCAGTTAAAACCGGAGAATTTCAAGGAAAAACATGTGATAGTTGATCGATTCATCTCAGATATATACAGATCTGAGAAGATCGAGGATGGTAAACTAGGTTTTTTCAGAAAGCATAACAAAGATGAGAACATGGGCCTAGAAAACCAAAAATTCATTGCAAAGTAGGAAAGATTTCTTACTCATGGTCGAACAAACAACCTGAAACAGGCAAAGAAATCAAGGATGCAAACCAGACCGCCTAGGTCCCTTGAGATCTTCTCAAGGATCTAGGAAACTGATGAACCACAGCAAGTAGGAGGCCAGTATAGGCCTGAGGTGACAACGAAACACCATAGAATGGAGGTATAAGCCGATGACGGCGCTAGAACATTAGGGTTTATGTAGAGAGCGTTTGAGAGAGAAAGGAAAGGGTGACGACGTGGGAAAGATGTAGAATGAATAGGGTTAGGGGAGTCGTTTAGTTTAATTATGGTTGGGAAGTCTTGGACCGTTGATCAAAAATGATCAACGGCCAAGATTGGCTAAGGCATTGGGTCAGACATGTAATGTTTTGGGCCTTGGGTTTATTGGGCTGGTTTTTAAGGGTTTTGCACTGGTAGGCTTAGGGTGAAATTGAAATTAAACAAGGCTATTTGTTAAATATCCCAAATAAATTAATTAAAATAATTACTAATTATAAAAAAATAAATTTCATGCATAGAGATGTTTTAAAAAGGGTTATTTAGCATTTGAAAAATACAAAATACTAATTTCTTGTAAAAATAACACGAAAATTATATGCATGGGCTATAATTGCGAAGTTACTGCAATTATAGCCAAAAAGGTGCCAATTTGGCTATTTATGGAATGGTTTGGACTCAATAGGCCCATAATAGTAATATTAAATCAAGACAGGTTTTTGAAATTATTTGTGATGCAATTTTATAATTATTTATTAATATAAAATACTGAGCAAATTAATAAAATGTAAAAAAATTGTGGAAAATTACCAATTGATGCTAATGCATGATTTTGAAGACATGTATGCATTTTGAAATTATTTTAGGAAAAATTGGGTATCAACAAAGGTCCTAGCCTTCGCTTCTGCTATCACACACCTGCATATGCGAGTTCGCATTTGCGGAACTTCCTCCGCACGTGCGCTCCACATCCCTCCTCACTAAGCTTCGCTTTTGCGCCCATATGCCGCATCTGCGACCACGCAGGTGTGGAAATACCCTCTCACTTGCGACCATTGAATACCCCCTTCCAGGCCACTTCTGTGCTTACCTGCTCGCTTATGTGAGCTCGCACATGCAATCAAAACTCCGCAGGTGTGATCGCTCCAGACCTACTACACTTCAGCAGTCTTTAAATTCCAAACTTGATCTGTTAACCATCCGAACTCCACTCGATGATCCCGGTACCCCAACCAAATATATCAACAAGTCTTAAAGCGCAATACGAACTTAGTAGATCCCTAAAATCACATCAACCAACATCAAAAACACGATCACACATCAAATCAAGCCTAATGAAAACTAGGAAATTCCAACTTCTACCATCAATGCTGAAACCTATCAAATCATGTCCGATTAACCTTAAATTTTGTACACAAATCATAAATGACACAACGGAACTACTCCAACTCTCGGAACAAAAATTCAAGCCTGGTAACCACAAAGTCAACTAATTTTCCAATTTTCATCATTCAAGCCTAAATCAACTATGGACCTCCAAATCACTATTCAGACACACACCTAAGTCCAAAATACCCAACGGAGCTATCAGAATCATTAAACTCCATTCCATAGTCGTTTACACATATGTCGACATTCGGTCAACCTTTTCAATTTAAGCTTCCAACCTTGAGACTAAGCATCTCATGGAAATTTGAAACATTCCCCAGAACCGAATCAACTACCCCGACAAGTCACATACCAACAGTTAAGCATAAAATGAGAAGTAAATGAGGGAACAAGGCTACAACATTCAAAATGACCGGCCGAGTGGTTACATTTTCATTACGTAGAAAAAGTATTTTCATTCATTTCAACAAAACGAGTACTATATTATCATGATCTTGAAAAAATATTTTCTTCTATTTTAATAAAACAAGTATTTCTTTCATTTCTACAAATTAAGTGTTTTCTTTTCCTGAAATAGAAAAAGTATTTTTCTTCAACAAAATAAGTACTTTCTTTTGATGATGAAGAAAACGTATTTTCTTTCATTCCAACAAAAAAAATACTTTCTTTTCATGATTTAAAAAATATTTTATTTTATTTCAACAAAACGAATATTTTCTTTTCACGATGTAGAAAAAGAATTTTCTTTTTCTTTTCAACAATCTGAGTATTTTCTTTTCATGATGTAGAAAAAAATATTTTCTTTCGTTCAACCAAAAAAAGTATTTTCTTTTAGTTATCGAGCTCAACTTTCAACTTTGTTCTGGTATGAAAAAGTAAAGTAGCACATTAGTTCCTTTAAGTTTATGTGAATTTTTAAAAAAATAATTAAATTCTTGAAGAAGATAGAGTCACGGGGGAGGGGGGTGGGTGGGTGTACAAAAAACATGAGGATTTTGGGGAAGGTGAGTGTAACGACTCAGCCAGTCATTTTGAGCTTTTGCACTTTGCTAGGTAGTTTGAGAGCACGAGTGGCTCCTTATGATGTATTATGACTTGTGTGTATCATCGGTTTCGGGTTTCAGGTGATTCGAAATTAGTTTGGAAGGATGCATTTCATGTTTGAAGCTTTAAGTTGGAAGAGATGACCAAGTTTGACTTTTGAGTATTTGACCTCGGATCGAAGTTTTGAAGGTTCCATTAGGTCCGAATAGTGATTTTGGAATTTGGGTGTATGCTCAGATTTGCAATTGGATATTTCTAGAAGGTTTCGGCACTAATTGGCGAAAGTTGGAAATTTGAAGGTTTGAAATGTTCAAAAGTTTGACTGGGAGTTGAATTCGATGTTATCAAGTTCGGATTGTTATTTAGGGAGTTGGAATAGGTTCCTTATGTCATTTCGAGTTTGCATGCAATATTTGAGGTCATTCAGAGTTGATTTAATATGGTTCGACATGAGTTTTAGAAGTTGGAAGTTCATTAGGCTTTAATCAATGTGCAATTCGTGTCTTTCGTGTTGTTTGATCTTATTTGAGGCTTTGAGTAAGTTCATATTGTGTTTAAGAACTTGTTGATATGTTTGGATAGGGTCTTGGGGACTTCAGGTGTGTTTCAATTAAGTTTTGAGCAAGTTTGGGTGTTTCGACACTTTGATGTTGTTCTGGAGCAGTTGACGTGCGGGGGGCTCATTTTTTGAGTGCTGGGGAAAAGCTCATGTGCGGCCGCCAACAAAATTTTGTGGAGGCACTGGCCAAAGTGTGGACAGCATTGAGGGCCGCTACAGGGTAATATGCAGGCTCATTGGTCCGAGTTCGGGAGTATATATCTTGCATTCTATAAGGAATTTGGGTTTTAAAAATAAAACTTATACCTTTTTGAGTCTTTTTCTAGAAAATCAAACCGTTCATCATTTGCGAATTTGTATGGAAAGTTATGGTCAATTTAATAAGGACTGGTACTGCAGTTGCTGTTGAAGTACGGCCGCACAATATGGATTGCGGCCAAAGAACTTGGATGTGCGGACCACACAAATAAAAGTGCAGTCAGCATTGTGGGAGATCAGATTTTGTACTACATAGACAGGATTTTTGGAGTTCTCTTTCATTCTTCACCACTTTAGAGACTTGGGGAGCTCGGTTTGAAGGGTTTCAACCTAGACCTTCTTCTACAAGCTTGGGGTAAGTGATTCTAACATATATCTATGAGATTTATATGAATCCATTAATATTTTTAACATCAAAACATGGGATTTAACAAGAGAAATTGGGGTATTCTTAATACTTTTCTAAAGTGAATGATTGGGTTTTGAACATCAATTCAGGGCCAGATTTGGGTAAAATTAGTATGGTTGGACTCGTAATTGAATGTGTTGTCAGATTTTATGAGTTTTGTCGGGTTTTGAGGTGCGGTCCTGGGTTTGACTTTTTGGTTGACTTTGTGTAATTGAGTAAAGATTCACCCTTTGTTGTTTGGGTTTGTTTCCTTTGTGCATTATTTGACGTTCTTGAGTTTCTCTTGGCTAGTTTTGAACAGTTTGGAGGATGGTACGCGCGGGATAACATTTCTAGAGCATTGGTTGGGTTGCTCGGTACTGGATTTGGTTTGTTTGAGGTAAGTATCTTATCTAAACTTGGTTGAGGCACTAGTTGCCTGAATTATTTGTGATAGCTACGTGCTATGGGTGCACATATGTGAGGGTTTGAGCCCATGTGCGAGCGCTGGGGTATTTATCCATGCTCGGGGTAGTGCTTAGGCTATGATATGCCTAGAGTTGACTATTAAGCTTTAAGCTACAATGTTTCATATATTTGTATCATTGTTGTGAACCATTTAATCCATGTTTGAGGTTATGAGGAGGCTAATTCCCTGAATAAACTTGGTAATTGCTAGTTATTTGATAAATTGCCGATTTGAGCTACGATAGCACACATTGCACATGCCTACACTTTAGCATGTTATTATACCAGTCCAGGAGCATGAAATCTGATATTTATCCATCATATACATGCATTCTTGAATTCTTGCTTCTGTGTGATATGAATTGGAGTGGATGTATGTGACCACGCCAAGCAGATTGTATTGATTTGCTTGTGACCATGCCGGGCTAATTGTGTTGTTATGTCCGTGACCATGCTGGACGATTATGATATTATGCCTGTGACCATGCCGAACGTATTATGATATTAGCACGTGAGTTGTCCGTGCATCACGTGAGTTGACCGTGCGGATCCAAATATTGATATTATAGCACGTGAGTTGTCCATGCAGCACATGAGTTGTCTGTGGGGTTGATATTATCAGCATGTGAGTTTTCCGTGCAACACGTGAGTTATCCGTGTAGCACATGAGTTGTCCGTGAAATGTGTGGATATGAATCCATCTCCCTAGGGCCATTTTCTCATATTTCTCCCTTGATGGTGTATACACGGATTGTGAGAAATCGACGGGTTTTTGGTTGATGTGAGCTCTAGGAGAGATGGTTATTGTTATTGGATCAGGTCACACCGCAACAGACGGATATTTGGTTATTGCATTTCATCTTTACTTGCAATTTCCTTGGCTGTACTTGATTTACTTTCATATCTTCCTCATATGCTGGATTGTTGACTGAGAAGAACACTTTAAAATAAAGAGCTGTGAGCATCAATGTGGTTTTACCCGAGATTTCCTGATTTGATCATATATCTGTTATATACTCGTTGAAATTATGAACTACACAGGTGTTAGTGAGTATCACTGTAGTTCTTGCTTTTTTTTTTACCTCGCGGAGGTTAGTTAGTATACTTATTTAGTACATGGGGTCGGTTGTACTTATACTACACTTCTGCACCTTTGTCACGACCCAAATCTCACATGTCGTGATGAAGCCTATAAAAATACTAGGTAAGCCGACAACCACAATAAGCCACACATTCTTTAAGTTTGAAAACAGAATAAAATTATTTCAAGTGTAAAATCTCATAAATACAAATCCAAAAATACCGCGATTCAATACGATATTCCCCTAAAATACGGGTGACAATGAGTATATGAGCATCTATATAGTAACATGGTATGAAACACTGTCTAGGAAGATAGAACATTATAATAAAAACTATAAGATAAAGAAGGAGAATCAAGGTCTGCGGACGCCAAAGCAGCTACCTCAAGAATCTCCGAACTGATAAGGCTCCGAAATCTGCAATCGTCGTACCTAGAAGTACCTGGATCTGCACACGAAGTGCAGAGTGTGGTATGAGTACAATCGACCCAATATACCCAATAAGTAACAAGACTAACCTTGGGCAGAAAGCAGTGAAGAGCTCAACAGGTACAATTCAAATATAGAAAGAACAATATAGAAATGTAGACATGCTTTCAAATTCAACAATTAAAGCTCAAACATGTAAAATATGCCAAGTGTAACTGAAATGAGGAATGATACATCTAGATATCTACATGTCAATTATGTATGCGACCTGTAATGAAAAACGATGATAAAGTCATATGCATACTCTCAAAGTATGACATCACTCAGTCCTCTCATTCACTTGATCCTCACAGTCACTCATTCCTCATAGACACTCAGTCCTCATAGCCACTCAATCCTCCCAACCGTTCGACACTCGCTCTCGGCACTTGTGCTCGGCACTCGCACTCGGCTCTCGCGCTCGGCACTCACACTTGGCACTCACACTTGCACTTAGTAGGTACCTGCGCTCATTGCTGATAAGTCAAACTCCAAAGGGGCGGATCCAGCCCAAGCGCTGGAATAAGTAAATCATGGCATGAATCAATAAAGCCTGCTGCGGTGTGCAGACCCGTCCCATAAATATTCTCACAATCAGACCCTCGACCTCACTTAATCCTAAATCTCTCCAGTCTCTCGGGCTCACAATGTCATGAAAATTAGCCCAAACAATGATGATATGAAGTATCAATAAATGGTAACAGAGACTGAGATATGGTATGCAAATCATAGATGTGACTGAGTACATAATTGCAAATTAAGAAAGTAATTTAACATCAATACGACCTCTGTAGGTCCCGACAATACCAGAATATAGCCTAATACCAGCATATAGCCCAAGCATGATTTTTAGCATGAATCACAACTCAATTTCTCTAACACATGAAGAATATACGGTTAACAACAAGATTGTTCAACTACAAAGTTCTGCGAAATGGACCGAGTCATAATCCCTACGGTGCACGCCCACACGCTTGTCACCTCAACATCAACCACACAACACGTAATTCAGGGATTCATACCCTCATATCCAAGTTTAGAAGAGTTACTTACCTTAAAACTTGCTAACATCTACTCCAACAAGACCTCGCCTCGCAAATCGGTCTCCGAACGCCTCGAATCTAGCCACAAACAATTCGCTACAGTCAACACGATCTATATGAATTAATTCCATGTCGAAACGTTAAATTATTAGTAAGCAGTCAAAAAGTAAACTCAATTGTCAATCCCAGGCCCACATCTTGAAATCCGATAAAAGTTACAAAATCCAAACACCCTTTCAATTGTGAGTCCAACCATACCAAAATTACTCAAATCCGATCACAATTCTACCTTCAAATCCGCAAATTAAAACCTATGAAGTTTCTACAATTTTCCCCCAATCTTTCAACCCAAATCTCTAAGTAAATGATGAAATCAATAATATTCATGTAATATAACAAAACCAAATTAGAATCACTTACCCCAATCACTCCCTTGAAAATCTCTCCAAGAATTGCCTCAATCGGAGCTCCCAAAATCAAATTGTGAAATAAACTCAAACCCTCATTTTTGATATTTTTATAATCTGCCCAGAGGTCACTGCCAAAATCTAACTCTATGCGAATGCGTACAGATCCAGGCAAACGCGAAGACCAAATATCCCTGACTTACGCGGTCGCAGACAGTCTCACGCGATCTCAAGGAATAATGCATGGACATTCCCAGCTCCATCCTTTCCTCTACGCGAACACGACTTAACCCATGGATTCGCAATGCTCTAATGGCTAAAGCTTCACGATCGCACTCCTCAAATCACGATCAGATAGAACAAAAAGCACAGCTGCCCAAAATAGGCCTACGCGATCGCGGACCTTCCCGCGCGATCGCGTATATGGAAACTAGACCAGTAACACCAGAAATCTTCACAGGCTCAAAATGTGCCGAACATGATCCGAATCATACCCGAGGTCCCAGAAACTTCACCCAAACATACCAAGTCATCCTAAAACATCATACAAACTCGATCGAAGCATCAAATCACATCAAACAACACTAAAACCACAAATTGCGCATCGATTAAAGCCTAATGAACTTACGAATTTCTAACTTTTACATTCGATGCCGAAACCTATCAAATCAAGTCCGATTAACCTCAAATTTTGCACATAAGTAATAAATGACACAACAGACCTATTCCAACTTCAGGAACCACAATCTGATCCCGGTAACCACAAAGTCAACTCTCGATCAAACTTCTCAATTTCCAAAACTTATAATTTTCAAACTTTTCCCATTTCAAGCCAAAATCAATTACGGACCTCCAAATCACTACCCGGACACACCCCTAAGTCCAAAATCACCCAACGGAGCTATCAGATTCATCAAAACTCCATTCCCGAGCTATTTACAAATAAATCAACATCTGGGCAACCTTTTTAGCTTAATCTTCCAACCTTGAGACTAATTGTCTCAACTCATTCCGAAACATCCCCGACACCAAATCAACTACCCCGACAAGTCACAAAACAAAAGATGAGCATAAAATAATCACTAAATGGGGGAACGAGGCTACAATACTCAAAATGATCAGTCGGATCGTTATATTCTCCCCCTCTTAACCAAATGTTCATCCTCGAACGGATTTAGAATCATACCTGGAGTTTAGCCTCCTCGACTGGATGACCTCTCCACTACATTTTTAGTGAAGCTATGTTTTTTGGCCTCAGCTTTTGAACTTACCGATCCAAAATGCCCATCGACTCCACATAATAAGTTAAATCACCATTTAACCAAACCGTGCTGAACTCCAAAACATGAGACAAATCACCGACATACTTCCAGAGCATAGATACATGAAACACTAGATGAACATTCGATAGACTAGGCGGCAATGCAAGCCTGTAAACCACCTCTCCAATCCCCTCAAGCACCTCGAACGGACCAATGTACCGAGGGATCAACTTGCCCTTCTTCCCAAACCACGTAATACCCTTCATGGGTGAAATGTTGAGTAGTAATTCTCCCCCACCATGTAATAAATATCGAAAACCTTTTGATCGAAATAACTCTTCTGCCTAGACTACACCGTGCAAAGTCGATCCTGAATCAATTTAACCTTGTCCAAAGCATCCTGAACTAAGTCAATACCAATAGCCTAGACTCACCCAGCTCAAACCAACCCAATGGATACCGACACCGTATCCCATACAAATCCTCATACATAGCCATCTGAATGCTCTATTGGTAGCTGTTAATGTAGGCAAACTCGGCAAGCGGAAAAAATTTGATCCAAAGAACCCCCCAAATCTATGACACAAGTGTGTATCATTTCTTCCAATATCTGAATAATGTGCTTGGACTGTCTGTCCGTCTTAGGATGGAATGTTGTACTAAACTCAACCTGTGTGCCTAACTCTCTCTGCACTACTCTCCAAAACTGTGATGCAAACTGCGTGCCCCTGATCTAAAATGATGGACACCGACACACCGTGGAGGCGCACAATTTTGCAGATGTAGATCTCAACCAACCGCTCTAAAGAATAAGTAACCCCAACTGGAATGAAATGTGTGGACTTGATCAACCGATCCACAATCACTCAAATAGTATTTAACTTCCTCTAAGTCCGTGGGAGCCCCACTACGATGTCCATGGTGATACGCTCCCATTTCCACTCTGGAATCTCAAGCCTCTGAAGCTATCCGCCCGGTCACTGATGCTTATATTTTACCTACTGACAATTTAGGCTCTGAGATACAAAACCCATTATGTGTTTCTTCATTCTCCTCTTCCAATAGTGTTGCCTCAAGTCCTGATACATCTTTGCGGCACTCAGACGAATGGAATACCGCAAACTGTGGGCCTCCTCAAGAATCAAATCACGTAGCCCAGCCACATTGGGCACACAAATCTGACCATATATCTACAACACCTCAGTATCCCTAATAGTAACCTCCTTGGCATCACCGTGCTGAATAGTGTCCTTAAGGATAAAAAAATAGGGGTCATCATACTAATGCTCTCTGATGCAATAAGGCCGAGAAACCACACAAGCTATAATCCAACTGGGCTATGAAACATCTAATCTCACGAACTGGTTGTCCAAGGTCTGAACATGTGATGCAAACGGTCTCTCACCAACAGGAATGAATGCAAGGCTACCCATACTCACCACCTTTCTACTCAAGGAATCAACCACTGGCCTTCCCGGGATGATACATAATGGTAATATCATAGTCCTTTAGCAGCTCCAATCATCTCCATTTCCTCAAATTTAGATCCTTTTGTCTGAACAAGTGTTGGACACTCCAATGTCTATAAATACCTCACAAGACACACCGTAGAGATAATGCTTCCAAATCTTCAATGCATGAACAATGACTACCAACTCTAAATCATGAACATGGTAGTTCTTCTCATGAGGCTTCAACTGGCGCGAAGCATAAGCAATCACTCTACCCTCCTGCATCAAGACACACTCAATACCAATCTGAGAAGTCTCACAATACACTGTATAAGAGCCTGATGCTAAAGGCAAAACTTGAACCGGAGTTGTAGTCAAGACAACCTTGAGCTTCTGAAATCTCTCCTCACAATCATCTGACCACCTAAATGGAACAACCTCATAGGTCACTTTGATCAAAGGCACTGCAATGGACGAGAAACCCTCCTCGAAGCAACGATAATATCCGGCCAAGCCGAGAAAACTTCGAATCTCAGTAGCTGAAGACGGTCTAAGCCAAATACGAACCGACGATATTTTCTTTGGATCCATCTTAATCCTCTCACTGGACACCAGGTTCCCCAAGAGCGCCACCGAACTGAGCCAAAACTCACACTTGGAAAATATGGCATAAAGCGTCTCCTCCCTCAACCTCTGCAGTACAATCCTCAAACGTTGTGCATGCTCTTCTTGGCTACGTGAATACACCATCATATCATCTATAACTACTATGAAAAACAAATAAAGATATGGCTGGGAATACATTGTTAATAGATGCATGAATGTTGTTGGGGCGTTGTTCAGCCCAAATGAAATCATGAGGAACTCATAGTGATCATAGCGGGTCCTGAATGTCGTCTTTAGAATATTCGAGTCCCGAATCATCAAATAGTGATACCCAGACCTCAAGTCAATGTTTGAAAACACCCTCGCTCCCTTCAGCTGGTCAAAACCATCAATGCGTGGCAAATGGTACTTTTTCTATATTGTAACTTTATTTCACTGCCTGTAGCCAATGCACATTTGCATAATACCATCCTTATTCTTCACAAACAGAACTGGTGCACCCCAAGGTGACACATTAGGCCTAATAAACCCCTTATAAAGAAGTTCCTGAAGCTGCTCTTTCAATTCCTTCAACTCTTTTGGCGTTATACGATACGGAGGAATAGAAATTAACTGAGTGCCCAACACTAGGTCAATACTAAAATAAACATCCCCGTCGGGTAGCATGCCCGTCAGGTCAGCAGGAAACACATCTGGAAAGTCTCGCACCACCGGAGAATCAATAATAGGAGTATCAACACCGACGTCTCTCACAAAAACCAAATATGACAAACACCCCTTCCTAACAATCTGTTAGGCCTTCAACTAGGAAATCACATTTCTAGGAACATGATCCAGAGTACCTCTCCATTCGACCCT
This sequence comes from Nicotiana paniculata, assembly GCA_005239505.1. Lineage (NCBI taxonomy): Eukaryota > Viridiplantae > Streptophyta > Magnoliopsida > Solanales > Solanaceae > Nicotiana > Nicotiana paniculata. Next base: position 27,229 of record ML334714.1, read on the forward strand.
TGGCAACCCCGACATCACCAATGTCAGGGTCTTAGCATGACAATCTAGAATAGCATGACATGGAGATAACCAATCCATACCCAAGATCACGTCGAAATCAACCATACTAAGAAATAAAAGAATAACTCTAGTCTCCAATCCCCCAATAGTCACCACACTCGGCCGTCCCCCAAAAGTCACTACACATGATCAACAACAATAGTATCGCCCACCGGCATAGATACATGAGCAGGTGAAACTAAGGACTCACGGAGCATATCTGAATAACGAGTGAAATAGGATGATACATAGGAATAAGTAGAACTAGGGTAAAATAATATGGAAGAACTTCTGTGGCACAGCGAAATAATACTTTTAATACTACATCTTAAATAACGACATCTGACCTGGCAGGAATAGCATAGAATCAGGCCTGACCACCACCTAATCACCTTCCCCCTCTAGGGTGACCTCTAGATGCCTGAGCCCCACACCGAGCTGGCTGGGCGGGTGGTGAAGTAATTGGTGCAGAAGTCACCGCCTGACCCCTCTGTTGAACTGAACCTCCAAAGCAATGGGGACACTATCTCCACACAAGCCCAAACTCTTTGCACTCAAAGCAACTCCCCGCCGGTGGTGGGGACTGAATCGGGCCCCGAGAACCAGCATAACTGCTGGAAGGACCTGGCATAGATAAACCCTGAACTGATGAAGCACGGGATGAACACTGAGTTGGGAGAGCACTGAGATATGACTAACCCGGATGAGCATTGTATGAACCATGGGTAGCTAATCTACCTTAATGAACCTGGCGAGCCATCTGAGCGGGCTTATACTAGCTCCAGAAGGAACACCACTGAAACCACCCAAACCACGAGGCCTATGAGCCTCCCTCTCCTGACTACAGACCAACTCTAGCCACCGAGAAGTGTCAACCATCTCGTCGAACCTAGCACCTATGAATTCTCCCGAGTCATAACAAAATGCAACAAATAGCCGATGCCATCAATGAACCTCCTAATCCTCTACCTCTCAATTGGAACCAATCAGATCATGAAGAGCCAACTCTGAAAATCTCATCTCGTACTGGGTCACAAACATGCCCTCTTGGAATAGCTGCTCGAACTGCCTGCATAGCTCTTCCTTGCGGGTCGGTAGCACAAACTTCTTCCAAAAGAGAACGGAGAACTCCTTCCATGAAAGTGGTGCTGCAGCGACTAGTCTGCTCCTCTCAAAGACCTCCTAACATCTGAAGGCTACCCCCGTCAGGTGAAAAGTAATAAATGAGACCCCACTAGTTCCAGAATACCCGCCGTGCGAAGAATCCGCCGGCACCTATCCCAGAAATCCTAAGCATAGACTCAGCCACACTGAATGATGGAGGCTTGAGCCTCCCAAACCTCTCTAGCCTCTTCTGCACCTCATCACTCAAAATGGGACCCACCTCGGTCTAAGCAACTGCAACGGACTGAGCTGGTAGTACCATGGTGTCTGGAGTCCCTACACCACTTGTACGGGCGACATGAGTCTGATTACCTCCCTCGGTCTATGAAGTGGGTGGCTCGATCTAAACAAAAACTGCCTGAGCAAAGCTAGTTCAAATAGTCAATATCTAGGCCAGAGCATCCTAAAGGTCTAGAATCACAATGGGCACAACTGGAGCCTGAGCTGGCCCCACTGGCTCAACCACATCTAGAACCTGCTCCTGAACTAGATTGACTGGTGGGTCTACTGGTGCTACTCTTGATACTGTACGAGCTATACCTCGGCCTCTACTGAGGCCTCGGCCTCTTGTAGCCCTAGCTAGTGGTACTGGTGGCAATCCGCCCAGTCTAGTAGCACGTATCCTCACCATCTGTGAGGGAATAGATAACAGAAGTTTAGTTTCGGATCCAATAAATTTGCATGACCAAAATACAAGAAAGTGAAGTTTCCTAAAGGTTTGACAACCTATCGAAGATAAATACAGACGTCTTCGTATAGATCCAAAAGACTCTACTAAACCTGCTCATGACTCGTGAGACCTATGAAACCTAGGCTTTACTACCAACTTGTCACGATCCAAATCTCACCTGTCGTGATGGGGTATATCGAAGTACTAGGTAATGTAACGATCCGACCAGTCATTTTGAGAGTATTAGCCTTGATCCTCTATTTATTTCTCCCTCTATCTCATCCTGTGGTTACGTGACTTACCAGGAGGTTTTGTTTTTGGTTTCGAAGAGAAATGGGACACATAATCCTCAGATTGAAAGTTAAAGCCGTAGGAGTTGACCGTAGTTGGACTTGTGTGAAGATGACTTATGACTAGTGTTTTGTCAGTTTCAATAGCTCTATAAGGTGATTTTGGTCTTAGGAGCATGTCCGAAGGTTGATTTGGAGGTCCGTAGGTCACCTCGGCGTTAATTGGCGAAAGTTGGATGATTTTTGGAAAGTTTGACCAAGAGTGGACTTTTTGATATCGAGGTCTAACTTCGATTCTGAAAGTTGGAACATGTCCGTAATTTTAATAATGACTTGAGTGCAAAATTTTAGGTCAATCGGATTTAATTTGATAGGTTCCGGCGTTAAATGTAGAAGTTAGAAGTTCTAAAGTTCATTAGGCTTTAATTGACACGCAATTCATGTTTTAGAGTTGTTTGATGTGATTTATAGACTCGAGTAGGTCCGTTATATGTTTTTATTCTAGTTGGTATATTTGGATGGGGACCCGAGGGCCCTGAGTGTGAATCAGATGGGAATCAGATCATTTGTGGACTTGTTGGATAGTGAAGGTGTCTAGCTTCTAGTGTTTTCGCACCTGCTGAGGGAATGGACACATGTACTGGCTTGCAAAAGGGAGAACTTGGTCACAGATGCGAAACTGGCATGCCCAGCTGGGGATGCAAGACCTGAAAAGGTTCAGCAGAAGCGACTTCACTTCTGCAGTAGAGAGGAGCGCAGGTGCGACAGTGTTCCGCAGGTGCGTATGGGCAGATGCGAGCCTCTTTCTGCAGAATCTGTTTCTTTGGACTTAAGTGAAGTATGCACCTGTGATACTTTTCCACAGGTGTGGAGCTGCAGATGCGGCAGCAAGGTCGCAGGCGCGTTTTGGCTGGGAGAAAAGGGGGAATTTTCGAGGGTTTTGATTCATATTTCATTTTTTGGATTTTGGGAGCTCGGTGGGAGACTAAATTTTGAGGGATTTTCAGAGTAATTGTTGGGTTAAAAATTCTTAACTCGATTTTGGTTAAATTACACTAATCTATCATTGTTTTTATCATGTAATTAAAGATTGGAGTTGGAAAAATTGGGGAAACGTGGTAGAACTTCTTAGACTAAGTTTTTGAGTTTTGAAAGGCAAAATGAGGTTTGATTTGAATAATTCTTGTATGATTGGACTCGATATCAAATGGCTATTCGAATTTTATGATTTTGGTCGGGTTCCGAGACGTGGGCCCGGGGTAGACTTTTTGGAGCTATTTTTCAATTCTTTGCTTAAGTCATAATTTCATTGTTTAAATTAGTTTTCTATAGTTATATTTATAGTATTATATTTTTTTTGCTATATTTGAGATGATCGGAGTTGGAAAATCGAGGAAAAAGGCCTTCTTATTGATTGATTGAGCGAGGTTTGAGGTAAGAGACTTGTCTAACCTTGTGTGAGGGAAATTTCCCTTAGGATTTGGTATTGATGTGAAAACTTGTGAGATGTGAGGGACGTTCACGTGAGGTGATGAGTGTGTACACGGGCTAAATGTAGAAATTCTGATTTTAAGTAGTTTACATTCTATGACTTAAGTGAGTTACTTTAGCATGTATAGTCACTGTGTTTAGCTTAATTTCACATGTCTTCTTGTCTTATATATTATTTGCAACTTGTTCTAATATGTTTAGTTGAATTACCTACATTTTTGATTCCATGTTACATATTTAACTATGGGATTCTTTACTTGAAATTGCAATTCTTGAAATATTGTTGTTTCAGTTGTTATGTGTGAGATAACTGTTGGTTGTTGCACGAGGTTTCTACCGTGCAGTTGTTATTGTTTGCACGAGGTTATTGCTGTTCCGTTGTGATTATTGATACACATGCGGTGGTATAAGGTCTGAGAGTTGAAATGTATGCGGTGAGATAAGGAGAGCTTGATGTGCATGGCTAGTAGGGTAACTACTAGAAGTCATGCGGTGTGATAAGGTTGGCTAAAACGGGGGATGCTATTTCGGGAAAATTATTTTCAAAACAAAATATAAAGGCTCACACAGTGATAAAAGGAAATATTGTGAGGTACTTACTTGTGGGACTACGAGGAGGAGCAACACATGCTCTAGAGGTAAAAGAAGTACCACCCTCCTACTTTCAGTGGCTTGGCGTTAGAGGATGCCTAGGGTTTTCTTAAGGAGTGCCACCTTATTCTCCGTACTATGGGTGGTGCGGAGTTTAGTGGAGTTTCTTTCACTACGTTCCAGCTTAGAGGAGCAGCCTATCAGTGGTGGCAAGAATATGAGTTGTGTAGTCCGGTCGAGGCAACTTTACTCACTTGGGCTTAGTTCTTGGATATGTTCTTGAGGGAGTATGTTCGCCAGAGTCTCATAGATTCTTGGTGTGCAGAGTTTGAGTTGCGCCAGCATTCTATGACTGTGTCAGAGTATGCAATCAGGTTCGAATTCCATAGAATAGATAATATGGATGGGATTGTCTATAATGATAGACAAATGAAAGACTTTCTCAAGATTCTGATTCATCCACTTGAGATTTTAAAATTAAAATAGGTTGGGTGGGCTTGCAAATTCACTCAGTCTCAGTGAGAGGGAACTTGGAGTTGGCGCCCACATAACGGATTGCTTGCTTACCAAGCCAGTTCAGTGATTTGGCTAGGCATGCACCAGCCATGGTTGCTACTATTCGAGAGAGGGTGTATTGATTTATCAAGGGATCAACCCCAATATCATTTAGCATGTACCGAGAGTTGGAGATGGACATCGCATACCAACAGGTAGTGGGGATTTCTAGGAGATTGAAGGGTATGCTGACTTAGGATAGACAGGAGAGAGAGGCCAAGAGGTCTTGAGAGTCTGGCACATAAACTATTACCCGTGCCCCAGTTACAGCTCGTCATGGCAGGGGCTATGTGAGTCACCCTATTCATTCAGCACTTCTAGCTTCCAGCGATATTCTGGCTAGATTTAGTGGCATTTTTGGGTCATGTAGTATCAAGTAAGGGGATCAAGGTAGATCAGAAGAAGAATGAAGCGGTGTAGAGTTGGACCAGACCGTAAGAGGGAGAAGGATTAGTTCATGCCTGGGTTAAGGGGACAGGTGACTTGAACCCTCTTCCTCTGGTAAGAGCTATCTCTCAGCTATAGAGATCCAGAGTTTTGTTGGCTTGGCAGGGTATTACCATTGATTTGTAAAGGGTTTCTCTTCTAATACATCACTTATCACCAGGCTGACCCAAAAGGGTTCTCCGTTAAGGTGGACCGAGGAGTGTGAGGATAACTTTCAAAGGCTCTAGACTGCTTTAACTACATCTCTAGTGTTGGTATTGCCTACTGGTTCGAGTTCCTATTCGGTGTATTGTGATGTGTCGCACATTGGTCTCGGCGCGGTGTTGATGCAGGATGGTAGGGTGATTGCCTACGCATCTACACACCTGAAGGAGCATGAGAATAACTATCATGTCCACGAACTTGAGTTACTAGCTATTTTTCATGTCTTAAAGATGTTGCGGCACTATCATTATGGTGTCCCTTGTGAGGTCTACACCGATCACTAGAATCTACATCATCTATTTTAATAGAAGGATCTTAAATTGCGGCAGCAGAGGTGGTTGGATGTACTTAAGGACTATGACATCACCATTCTATATCATACCGGGAAGTCCAATGTGGTGGCCGATGCCTTGAGTCGCAAGGCAGAGAGTTTAGGCAGTTTAGCATATCTACTAGTAGAAGAGAGGTCATTAGCCTTGGATGTTGAGGCCTTGGCCAACCAGTTTTTTAGATTGGATAATTGCGAGCCGAGCCGAGTTTTGGCTTGTGTGGTTTCTGAGTATTCTCTTACGATGGTATCAGAAAGCGTCAGTATGATGACCCTCATCTGCTTATCCTCAAGGACACGGTTCAACACAGTGATGCCAAGGAGATCACTATTGGAGATGATGGTGTATTACGGATGCATGGCATGCTATGTGTGTCCAATGTAGATGGTTTTTGTGAGTTTATTCTTCAAGAGTCTCATAGTTCGCGGTACTCCATTCACCCAGGTGCCGGGAATATGTATTACGACCTGAGGCAGCACTATTGGTGGAGGCGGATGAAGAAGGAAATAGTGAAGTATATAGCTCGGTGCCTAAATTATCAATAGGTAAAGTATGAGCATCAGGGACCGGGTGGATTGCTTTAGAAACTAGAGATTCCGGAGTGGAAATGGGATCAGATCACTATGGATTTCGTTGTTGGGCTCCCATGGACTCGGAGAAAGTTTGATGCAGTTCGGGTGATATTGGATAGATTGACCAAGTCAACTTATTTCATTCCCATGGTTACTACTTACTCTTCGGAGCAACTGGCTTAGGTTTACATTCACGAGATTGTTACGCTTCATGGTGTGCCGGTATCTATCATCTCTGACCGGGTTACTCAATTTACTTCGCGGTTCTGGAGAGCCGTACAACATGAGTTGGGTACTCGGGTGGAGTTGAGTACATCATTTCACCCTCAGACGGACGGATAGTCCGAGCACACTATTTAGATATTGGAGGATATGCTTCATGCATGTGTAATGGATTTTTGGGGTGCTTGGGATCAATTCTAGAAGCTTGCGGAGTTCTCCTACAATATCATTTATCCGTTAAGCATTCAGATGGCACCATATGAGGCTTTGTATTGTAGGTGGTGCCGGTCTCCGGTGGGTTGGTTTGAGCTGGGTGAGGCAAGACTATTGGATATAGATTTGGTTTAGGATGCCTCAGAAAAGGTTAGATTGATTCAGGATCGACTTCGTACAGTCTAATCTATACAGAAGAGTTATACATAACGGAAGGCTCATGACATTGCATTCATGGATGGGGAGCGGTTCTTGCTTCGGCTTTCACCCATGAAGGGCGTTATGAGGTTCAGAAGGAAGGGAAAGTTGTGTCCTAGGTGTATCGTGCCTTTTGAGATTCTTGAGAGTGTTGGAGAGGTGGCTTACAGACTTGCACTACCACCTAGTATCTTTGCAGTTTAGCTAGTGTTCCATGTTTCCATGCTCTGGAAGTATCACGGCAATCCGTCTCATGTGTTAAGACTTCAGCTCAGTCCAATTGGACAAGGATCTATCTTATATTGAGGAGCCGATGGACATTTTAAATAGGAAGGTTCGGAAGTTAAGGTCAAAGAACATCGCTCTAGTGAAGGTTCAGTTGAGGGGTCAACCAGTCAAGGAGGTGATTTGGGAGATCGAGCGTGATATGCGCATCCGTTAGCCTCACCTTTTCACCACTTCAGGTATGTCTCTATACTTGTTAGAGGACAAAAGTTTGTTTTATGAGGGGGAGGATGTAACGACTCGGCCGATCATTTTGAGAGTATTAGCCCAGATCCACTATTTATTTCTCCTCTATCTTATTCTGTGGTTATGTGACTTGCCGGAAGGTTTGGTTTTTGGTTTCAAAGAGAAACGAGACACATAGTCCCTAAATTGAAAGTTAAAGTCGTAGGAGTTGATTTTAGTTGGAATTGTGTGACGACGACTCCGAAACATAGTTTCGTCAGTTCCAATAGCTCCGTAGGGTGATTTTGATCTTAGGAGTGGGCCCGAAGGTTGATTTGGAGGTTTATAGATCACTTCGGCGTTAATTGGCAAAAGTTGGAAAGTTGGATATTTTTTGGAAAGTTTGACCGGGAGTGGACTTCTTGATATCGGGGTTAGATTTCAATTCCGGAAGTTAGAACATGTCCATAATTTCAATTATGATTTGTGTGCAAAATTTGAGGTCACTCGGACTTGATTTGATAGGTTTCAGCGTCGAGAGTAGAAGTTAGAAGTTCAAAAGTTCATTAGGCTCAAACCCATGAACAATTCGTGTTTTAGAAATGTTTGATGTGATTTTTAGCGTCGAGTAGGTCCGTTATGTATTTTGGAGCTAGTTGGTATATTCGGACGAGCCCCGAGGGCCCCGAGTAAGAATCACATCATTGGTGGACTTGTTGGAATGCTGAAGGTGCCCAGCTTCTGGTGTTTTTACACATGCGGAGGGAATGGACACAGGTGCGGGCTCAAAAAGGTGAGAACTTGGTTGTAGATGCAGAACTGGGCATGCCTAGATGGGGGAGTAGGAGGGGAAAACGTACCGCAGAAGTGGCTTTGCTTTTGCGGTGGAGAGGAGCGCAGGTGCAAAGGTTTCGCAAGTGCGTCGCTTGGGCCGCAGGTTCTTATTCCCGGATGCGAACCTCTTTCCGTAGAAGAGGTTTCTTTGGACTTGAATGAAGTCCGCACCCGTGAAAGCAAGGTTGCAGGTGCGGTTTAACTGGCAAAAAAAGGGGAATTTTTGAGGGTTTTGATTCAAATTCCATTTTGGGATTTTGGGAGCTCGGTGGGAGACGAAATTTCGAGGTATTTCTATAGAGTTGTATGTAACTATTGAGAGTGAAGCCATGCCTTCTTTTCGCACTATTACATATATGAAAATAATCATAGGATTTGTTGGGGTAAGGATTCTTAAATCTATTTTGGTTAAATTACACTAATGTATCATTAATTTTATCATGTAATTAAAGATTGGAGTTGGAAAAATTGGGGAAAAGTGTTATAACTTCTTAGACTAAGTTTTTGAATTTTGAAAGGCAAAATGAGGTCAGATTTGAATAATTCTTGTTTGGTTGGACTCAATATCGAATGGGTGTTCGGATTTTATGATTTTTGTCGTGTTCCGAGACGTGGGCCTGGGTCAACATTTTGGAGAGATTTTTCAATTCTTTGCTATGTCATAGTTTTATTATTTAAATTAGTTTCCTATAGTTATATTTATAGTATGAAATTGTTTTGGCTAGATTTGAGTCGATCAGAGTTGGAAAATCAAGGGAAAGAGGCCTTCTTATTGATTAATTTAGCGNGAGGTGATGAGTGCCTACACGGGCTTATGTTGAAATTCTGGTTTTATTTAAGTAGTTTCCATTTTCTGCCTTAACTGAGTTACTTTAGCATGTATAGTCATCATGTTTAGCCTAATGTCACCTGTGTACTTGTCTTATCTCTTATTTTCAACTTGGCTATACATTTAGTTGAATTATCTGCTTTCTTGATTCCATGTTGCTTATTTTACTGTGGGATTCCTTACTTGAAATTGCTGTTCTTGAAATATCACTGTTTCAATTCTAAAGTTGGTTTTCATGATTATTGTTGAGATGACTGTTGGTTGTTGCACGAGGATTCTGTCGTGCGGTTGTTATTGTTTGCACGAGGTTTTTGCTGTGCCATTGTGACTATTGATACGCGTGTGGTGGTATAAGGTCTGGGTGTTGAAACACATGCGATGAGATAAGGTTGGCTAAAATGCGGGTTCCTATTTCAGGGAAAATGATTTTCAAAACAAACTATAAAGGCTCCCATGCTGATATAAGGAAAGATTCTGACATATTTACTTTTGGGACAACAAGGTGGTACTTCGGGAGTGCCTGAGGACGAGCAGCGCAGGTTGGAGAGATTCAACAGACTTCAGCCTTCTACTTTAAGTAGTACAGAGGGCGAGGATGCCCAGGGACTTCTAGATAGGTGCCAGAGGATACTGCGCACCGCGGGTATTCTGGAGACTAGTGGGGTATCGTTTGTTACCTTTTAGTTTACGGGTGCTGCCTTTACTTGGTGGGAGTCTTTTGAGAGGCATAGACCGGTTGGTTCCGCACCTCTTACCTGGCAGCAGTTCTCCGAGATCTTTTTGGAGAAGCATGTTCCTCAGTGCCACAGAGAGGAGCGGCGTAGGCAGTTTGAGCAGCTGCGCCAAGGAGAGCTATCAGTCACTCAGTACGAGATGAGATTTTCCGATTTGGGTAGGCATGCTTCTGAGATTATCCCTACCGATAGGGAGAGGGTGAGGAGGTTCGTTGATGGTCTTTCTTATCAGCTTCGGTTATTTATGACCCGAGAGAGGATATGGGTGCTTCATTCGAGCAGGTTGTTGACATAGCTTGAGACATCGAGTCTATTTGCCGCCAGGAGCGGGAGGAGAGGGAGGCTAAGAGGCCTCGTGGTTCGGGTAGTTCCAGTGGTGCTCCCTTCAGGGGACAGTTTCAGCAGGGCATAGGCCGTTTATTCAGGCCACCTCAGTCAGGCCACCCAGCTTATGGCGGTGCATCTTCGGGGCAGGGTCCCCGTGGTTTTCAGTCAGGCCGTAATTCTTTTGGTGACGTCCCAACTCAGAGTGCAGTTCGAGCACCTCTAGTTCAGGGTTGATCTATACAGGAGTCTCCCAGTGGCCGTACAGGTACTAGAGGTTTCTATCAGTCCCCGCCTCCAGCTCCGGGTAGTTGTTTTGAGTGTGGAGAGTTCGGGCACGGGTGAAGGCAGTGTCCCCGCCGTTCCGGTGGATCTTCTCAATAGAGGGGCCAGCCCTCGACTTCAGCTCCAGTCACTTCACCACCCGCCCAGTCATCCAGGGGTGGCGGTCAGTCAGCCAGAGGCCGCCCTAGAGGGAGAGGTCGAGCAGGGGGAGGTCAGGCTCGCATGTATGAATTTCCAGCAAGGCCGGATGCTATGGCCTCAGATGCCGTGATTGCAGGTATTGTTTCAGTCTGTTGCCATGATGCCTTGTCTTTGTTTGACCCCGGTTCCACATATTCCTATGTTTCTTCATATTTTGCCGATTTTATAGATATGCCCCGTGAGTCTCTAGCCACCTCTATTCATGTGTCGACTCCGGTGGGCGATACTATTGTTGTGGACCGTGTGTATCGGTCGTGCACTATAATTATTGGGGGTTTGGAGACTCGAGTGGACCTACTGTTACTCAGCATGGTCTATTTTGACATGATATTGGGCATGGATTGGTTATCTCCGTGCCATGCTATTCTTGATTGTCATGCTAAGACCGTGACCTTAGGTATGCCGGGGTGTCCGAGGGTTGAGTGGAGAGGTTCTTCCGAGTATATGCCTAGCAGGGTGATTTCTTACCTGAAGGCTCAGCGCATGGTGGAGAAGGGGTGCTTATCTTATTTGGCATTTGTGAGGGATGTCGGCAGCGAGACTCCCGTTATTGATTCAGTTCCTGTGGTCCGTGATTTTTCGGATGTGTTTCCTGCAGACCTGCTAGGCATGCCAGCTGATAGGGATATTGATTTGGTATTGACCTGGTGCCAGGCACTCAACCTATTTCTATTCCACCATATCGTATGGCACCATCAGAGCTAAAGGAATTGAAGGAGCAACTTCAGGAGTTCCTGGATAAGGGATTCATTCGGCCTAGTGTGTCACCTTGGGGTGCACCGGTGTTGTTCGTTAAGAAGAAGGATGGGTCCATGCGTATCTGTTGATTATCGGCAGTTGAATAGGGTTACGGTGAAGAACCGATATCCCTTGCCCCGTATTGATGACTTGTTTGACCAGCTTCAGGGAACCAGAGTGTTTTCCAAGATTGATTTGAGATCTAGGTACCATTAGTTGAGGATTCGGGATTCTAATATTCCGAAGACTGCTTTCAGGACCAGGTATGGTCATTATGAGTTCTTGGTTATGTCATTTGGGCTGACCAATGTCCCAGCTGCGTTCATCCAATTGATGAACAACGTGTTTCAGCCTTATCTTGATTCCTTCGTCATTGTGTTCATTGATGACACCCTGGTTTATTCTCATAGCCAGGAAGAGCATGCTCAGCATTTGAGAGTTGTGTTGCAGAGATTGAGGGAGGAGAAGCTTTATGCAAAATTCTCCAAGTGTGAGTTTTGGCTGGGATCGGTAGCTTTCTTGGGGCACGTGGTGTCTAGTGAGGGGATTCAGGTTGATCCGAAGAAGATAAATACGGTGCAGAGTTGGCCCAGACTGTCCTCAGCTACAGAGATTAGGAGTTTCCTTGGTTTGGCGAGATATTACCGTCGCTTTGTGGAGGGATTATCTTAGATTGCTTCGCCTTTGACCAGATTGACCCCGAAGGGTGCCCTATTCAGATGGTCTGATGAGTGTGAGGAGAGCTTTCAGAAGCTCAAGTCAGCATTGACTACAGATCCAGTATTAGTTTTGCCTGCTGGTTCGGGTTCTTACACAGTTTATATTGATGCTTCTAGAGTTGTCTTGGGAGCGGTATTGATGCAGGATGGTAGGGTGATTGCCTACCCGTCTAGATAGTTGAAGGTGCACGAGAAGAACTATCCAGTGCACGATCTCGAGTTAGCTGCCATTGTCCATGCCTTGAAGATTTGGAGGAATTATTTGTATGGAGTGCAGTGTGAGATTTTCACTGATCACCGCAGTTTGCAGTATATGTTAAGGCAGAAGGACTTGAATTTGCGTCAGAGGAGATGGTTAGAGCTCCTCAAGGATTATGATCTCACTATCTTATACCATCCGGGGAAGGCCAATGTAGTGGCCGATGCCTTGAGTCGCAGAGCAGAGAGTTTGGGGAGTTTAGCTTACCTTCCAGTAGTAGAGCGGCCCTTAGCTCTTGATGTTCAGGCCTTAGCAGGTCATTTGGTGAGATTGGACTCATCAGAGCCTCCGAGGGTGTTGGCTTGTGTAGCCTCCAGGTCTTCTCTCTATGATCAGATTAGAGCACGCCAGTATGATGATCCACATTTGCTTGTTCTTCAGGACAGGGTACGTCGCGGTGATGCCAGGGATGTGGTTAATGGTGATGATGGGGTCATGAGGATGCAGGGCCGGATTTGCGTGCCCAATGTAGATGGACTTCGAGATTTGATTCTAGCAGAGGTTCATAGTTCGCGGTATTCCATCCATCCGGGTGCCGCGAAGATGTATCAGGATTTGAGGCAGCATTATTGGTGGAGGAGAATGAAGAAGGATGTCGTGGAGTTTGTGGCTCGGTGTCTCAACTGTCAGCAGGTTAAGTATGAGCACCAGAGACCTGGTGGATTGCTTCAGAGGTTTGATATTCNATGAGAAGATAAATCTTGTATGCGATCAAGTCATGTACAAGTAGAACTGTGAAAATCTGAATGGAATATTTACTCGAGAAGTATCATAAGCAGTGGGATTACTCTTCACAATATTCTGGAAAAGATTAAAGTGACAGTAATAACGATAAAGCTTAACTAAAAGAATCCAGGTGATAAATTAACCCTTCTGGGATTCAAAACACCCTAGAATAATCGTGTCCGACTTGGTATTTGATATCTCAACCCAAATTTTTATCTACTTCAATAATATACTGTAACATGTAGTATTCGAATGATTTTTCCATTTGGAGTGTACTGATATAGTCAATACACAGCTTTGGATGGAGAGAACAAGAGGAAATAATTCCAGTTAGGCAAAAAAAAAAATACCAATTCATACCTCCCATAGGCGTCCAGGTATTTCCTTCAAGAGAGATGAGAGCAGAACAT
>MDKI01011066.1:0-26817 GCA_005239505.1 Nicotiana paniculata
GTCACTTTAATTGGAAAAACTCCCATACCCCCTTGGGGTGTATAAAAAAGGAGGTGTGACAACGGACCTACTCCAACTTCCGGAATCAGAATCCGACCCCGATATCTAAAAGTCCACTCCCAGTCAAACTTCTCAAAAACCTTCAAATTTCTAACATTAGCCACATGACTCCAAAATGACCTACGGACCTTCGAATCCACTTCCGATCGCGCTCCTAATACCAGAATCACCATACAGAGCTATTCCCAGATACGGAATCCAAACATACACCGATAACACTGAAATGCACTTCAACCCAAATTTATGAATTTCCTTCCAAGATGCCAACTTCCACAGTAGACGCCGAAATGCCCCCGGGTCATTCAAAACCCGATTCGAACATATTGTCCAGTCCGAAATCATTATTCAAACCTACTGGAACTTTCAAATCCCGATTTTGAGGTCGTTTACTCAAAGATCCAACCTTAGTCGATGCTTCCAACTTAAAGCTTTTGAATGAGAATTCTCTTTACAATTCAACTCCAAAACTCCTGGAATTCAATTCCGACCCTGCGAACAAGTCATAATACCTGAAGTGAAACTACTCATAGTCTCAAACTGCTGAACGACAAGCTAGAGCCAAAAATGGCCGGTCGGATCGTTACCTAGAGTCAAGAATTGTTACCCACTGATTTCCTCTTTAAAAACCTTGCAAAACCGCCTTCTCCTGAGCTAAAATACGAATTGGTGAAAAATGAGGAATGAACCCTCGAATTTGCCTCTTCAACCTAGCAATTGCCACACCTGCGGACCTAGGACCGCACCTGCGGTCCCGCCCCTGCGGACAGACCCATCGCAGGTGCAAAGTTCATTTATTAGGTTGGGTCCACACCTGCAACCCCTGGGGCCGCTTCTGCGGATGACTAGCTGCACCTGCGAGCCCAGCTTGACAAGCCCATTTCCGCATCTGCGAACTCCCCACACATACCTGCGGGCTCCCCTCTGCAGGTGCAAAACACTAGAACTATCAATGCACCAAATTTTTCCTAAGTCCAAATTTCCTCCCGTTAAGCATCTGAAACACACCCGAGGCACCCAAGACCTCAACCAAACCTACCAACCAATCCTATAACACCATACGAACTTAGTCGAGCCTTCAAACCACCTCGAACAACACCAAAAACATGAATTAAGTACGGATTCAAGCCTAAGAACTTAGAATTTTTCCAAATTCTATAAACGATACCGAACCACATCTAATCTAGTCCGAATGACCTCAAATTTTACACACATGTCACAAATGACATTAAGAACCTACATCCACTTCCGGAATTCCATTCCGAGCTCGATATCAAAATTTCCACTATCGGCCGAAATCGCCGAAAATCTAACTTTCACTAATTCAAACCTAAATCTACTATAGACCTCCAAAACACATTCTGAACACGCTACTAATCCCAAAACCACTCAACAGAGCTAACGGAGTCGATGGAATTTCATTCTGGGTCCGTCTTCACACAATTCCAACTACGGTCCAAATTCTAAGGCTTAAACTCACAACTAGGGACTAAGTGTCTCAAAACTCCCCGAATTCCACAACCAAATACTCCGGCAAATCCCAAAAGCATAAACAAATGTGGGGAAAGCAGTTATTAGAGGATCGAAAATTTAACTCTCAAAATGACCGACCGGGTCGTTATAGTGCCATGCTCAAAAATCAAGATGGCAATGCTTTTATACGTGCATTCAATTGATTTCTTATTAACTTGAAATATGGGGACATAAAATCACATATTAACTTAAAAATTGTTTAATACAATAACGTATAATAAAAATTATTTCAATGCAAAATAATAAAATATAAATTTTAAAAATTCTTATTTTAGTTATACAAAATAATTAACCCGTGTTCAGTTAAGCACTCAAAAATTAAATAGCACATTTAATCGAACTAAAAAGTACAAACCTAAGTCTATATTGTTAAAGTACGGAAATTTATACTAATGTTGATTGACTTTTTATCATTTGAAAGTATATTTCATATTGAATAAAAATATAATTTAAATATTTTTGTATTTAGGACTTTAAAACTAATTAAAATTTTGCTTATTAATTCTTTTTTATTTGAACGATTAAGGAGTTGAAATATTTAGGACTTTAAAATAGATTATATATAATAAAAAATAAAATGTCTAAAATATGTATACACACACAATTGATTCAATAACTTTTCATGGTATCCTATTAAGGTTTCATATTTTAGTAATGTTTTTTCTTTTGCCAATGCATATTTCGACAAAGTTACGTAAATCATAAAAAAATTTCTTTTTATTTCAGCAACTAATACTTCTTTATATTGATAAAATTGAAACCTTTGAAAGGAGATAAATTGAGAAAACATAATATTCAATTTTTAAGTTTATGTTATTTGACAAATCTTTAGTAATAAAAGTATAGCTAATTAATCATGTTTGTATCTTTTGGAATGAAGTTGAGAAAAGCTTTTAAAAAATATTTTTCTCAAAAATTCTTAAATCCTCGAGGCTTATGTGTTTTTACTGAAACTAAAATTGAAGCACGATAACTTGTGAAATTCAATTGATAAAATTATTAAATTGAAATAAAATTTAGGTGAATATTTCTTTATTGAGTTAACTATACATGACCATTATTCATCATTTTTAGATGTTTTCACTTTATTTTATAATTTAAATATAATCTTAAAAGCTATATTTTCTTACAAAAAATTACTCATTGAGATGAAAAACAACGCGCGTACACTCAATCTAATATATATATAAACATACATCTCATAGTACGGCACTTAGGCCCCAACTCAGTCACCAATATCTCCAGTCTGTCCGGCTTACAACGCTCATACTAAGCAGCCCTAATCAATTATGTGAGATGTGACAATATACAATATCAAAGACTGAGATATGATATGAAATGATGAATGCGACTGAGTACATAACTACAAGTAAGCAAATAACTCAACAACAAAGAACGACCATTGTGGGTCCCAATAATGCCAACTTATAGCCTAAAGATGATTTCTAGCATAAATTACAGCTCAAGTGTCCTAACACATGATGTACAGTAAAAATGTTTGGATAAGATAGCCACACACTTTCATGGAATCTATTAAATCACCATTTCTATGGTGCACGCCCACACACCCGTCACCTAGCATGCGCGTCACCTCAACATCAATCACATAACACGTAATTCGGGGTTTCATACCCCCCAGAATCAAGTTTAGAAGTGTTACTTACCTCGAACAAGCCAAATCCAATACCAAGCAAGCCAAACGATGCTCCAAAAAAATTTCATCCCGCGCGTACCGACCTCCGAATGGTTCGAAACTAGCCAAAACCAACTCAAGATATCAAATAATGCCTAAGGAAACAATTCCAAATGATATAGGTCGAATCTTTAATCAAAACCCCAAGGTCAACCAAAAGGTCAAACCCGGGACCATACCTCGGAACCCGAAAAAACTCATAAAATCCGATTACACATTCAATTATGATTTCAACCATACTAGTTTCACCCAAATCCGACTCCGAATAGATGTTCAAAACTCAAAAATTCACAATTCAATTACCAAAAATGAAGATAGATTCACTTACCCTAATTCATATGATGAAAATCGCCTAAAAAATTTGCCCAAATCCGAGCTCCCCAACTCAAAATATGACCAAATGAACAAACCTTCATTTTTAAATATTTTTGTCCAGTTGTTCTATCTCGTTTCGTGTGTCAAATGATCCCAAAACCCGCTTTTGATGCCTCAAATGGATTCCTTGTAAAATTTCAGTCAAGTTACGCTTTTGAATCACTCCATTTGACCTTATAATGAAGGAAATATGTTGGTTTTATTATAAAACAACAAAAGAACAAGAAGAGCGTTGTACAGAAAAGTAGAGAGAGAGAGAGAGAATTCTTATTGATTTTGGGATCAATTACAATGGAATAGGACCCCTCTATTTATAGGGAAAGAGTGACTTATCCACCAAGTAAAATCCCTAAGATCTCTCTAAAATATAGACATTTACCCTAAATAAAACTCTATTTATAAGATTCCCCCTTGAATGTCTATTCAACAGATAATGTGCCTCGTTAAAACCTAAACTAAAGTAAAACTCAGTGGGAAAAAATTCTAGAGAAGGAAAAAGAGTACACATATCTAACAATACGCCTTTTGGTTGCCTCGTTAAAAACCTTGCAAGGAAAACCCAGCGGGACAAAACCTCATAAGAAAAAAAGAGTACAACGCATATTAACTCCCCCTGATGAGAGCATCAATTCACATCCTTGAGCCTTCACATTCCAATCTTGTGCACTAGCTTCTTGAAGGTTGACGTCAGCATGGATTTGATGAATAAATCATCCATATTAACTTCAATGAATATGTTGCACCTTGAAAATGCTATCACATTATCATGCTTATAGATAATTGATAATCAATTTTATTTCTCCAAATAGTATAATTGGCTCTTCCAGATCTCTCAATTAATTTGTACTATCACATATTCATCAACATCCATATGGTGAATATCTCTTTCAAGGAGAAAGTTAGACCATTATGGTCATGGTCAAAATTATTATAGGCAGGATACATTATTTTCATTACTTTTGCCCTGCAATAATAATATTGCCATAATATTTTGAGCATAATCACAATAGATATGTTATCAATGACCATTCATGCCATAATAATGAATTACTATCTTATTTCATCTCAAGTCTCCTCTTAGAGGTGAGTGCGGTATATTCACTACCACTAGCACTTACATATTCTTCCAAGAATGAATATGTATTCATAAATCACATGTTGTCACATACAAATCATGAATGGACCATAATCATCTATTTGTGCTTTCCAAAATCTCATGTGAAAACGGTGACAAATATTACTTTCAAAGAGTGAAAGATTATTTTGAGAATCCTTATTATTCTCATTATCACAATGATGACGATTATAATTTCGTCTATTACCACGTCCACATCCATTAATATCTTCACGGTAATAATTTTGTCTCATTTAGACTTATCACATATTTCTATCACATTCTCTTAAGGGGAATAAGAATGAAGCAAATTCAATGGGACGTGTTTCCACTTCTTTGTCCACAATCATACATGAATTTGATCATGGCAAGACATAGAAATTTTACCACTTCGGGTGGTTATAATTTCTAGAAAACTCTATTAGAGTTATAATCAAAGTTTATTGTCTTTGCTTGTATTTAAAATCAAACTATAGACTTTCAAGAATTTAAAAGGGAAAAATAAAGTAAAACACTTACCTTAAATCTAGAATTTAATCATGAAGGAAGTTCACAGAACAATTGACAATCATTATGCTCAATCCTAAAGCTTCTACTCAATTGGATGGATTCTCGTGCTGATAACGTGTTATAAAACAATAAGAGAAGAAGAAGAGCAGTGCACAGAAAAAAACAAAAGAGAGAGAGAGAGAGAATTCTTATTGATTTTGGGATCAATTACAATGGAATAGGACCCCTCTATTTATAGGGAAAGAGTGACTTAGCAACCAAGTAAAATCCCTAATATCTCTCTAAAATATAGACATTCACCTTATAAAACTCTATTTATAACAGGTTTCAATATTTGGAAATAGTGAAGATGTTTAAATACAAAGTCAGTGGCAATTTTGTAATTAATCTGAAAAATCTAGCAAATTAATTTTTAATAAATTGATCATAAGCTCCTCATACGATGTCCAAATTCAATGATTATTTTTGCTATGGCTCTGTAATTACGATATGTATATAATGCTGCAATCAAAACAGAAATTGGAGCTCAAATCAAACTTAATGAACTTTCGAACTTCCGACTTCCAAAAACTCGCGCCGAAAAATATCAAATCAACTCGAAATGAACTCAAATTTTGCACACAAGTCCCAAATGACATAAGGAAGCTATTTCAAATTTTCGGAACTACATTCTGAATCCGATAACGTCAAAGTCAACTCTCGGCCAAACTTATGAACTTTCCAAACCTTCAAATTTCCAACTTTTGCCAATTAGCGCCGAAACCTTCTAGAAATATCCAAATGAAAATCCGGACATATGCCCAAGTCCAAAATTATCATACGGACCTAACGGAACCATCAAAACTCCTTTTCGGAGTCAAATACTAAAAAGTCAAGTTCGGTCAACTCTTCCAACTCTAAAGCTTCAATCGTGAAATTCATTCTTCCAAATCAATTCCGAATAACCTTAAAATCAAATCCGACAATTCACAGTAATAATACATCATACGATGTTGCTCAAGAATTCAAATAGCTGAACGAAATAAAAATGTTCAAAACGACCGGTCGGGTCGATACACAAACCCCGTCGAATCTCTGGAAAAAAAATCAAAAATACAATTTAGATCTCTGACGAAAATACAAGATACATTGTATTTATACAATAATTTTTCGACATGAAAGGAAATGGCGAAGAAAGAGGCGGCTTCTTTTTTCGGCGTGAAAAATAGTAGTGGAGGAATAAGTCTCAGTTCAGAATGTGATGACCCGATATGTCATCTTATAATTTAAACCTAATTTTGAGAACCGAAACCTTTAGAAATCATGTTTTTGTATTTTTTGATCTGCATGCGCAGTACGGGCGTCTTTTCGGAAAGCTTTTACGTTAAAAACTGGTAAAAATACGAAAATTTGCCAAAAATATTTATTTGAGTTGGCTTCGGTCAGCATTTTTGGTAAACAGACTCGGATTCGTATTTTGACGGTCCCGATGGGTCCGTATCATGATTTGAAACTTGGCCGTATGCCCGAAATCGAGATCGGAAGTCTCTAGCCCGATATATCGGACTATGTCGAAATTTAAAAATTGAAAGCTTAAAGAAATTGGAGTGGTTGACCAAAGTTTGACTTTTGGGATAACGGGTCCGTATTTTGGTTCGGGAACCCAGTATAGGTCCAATACCATAATTATGACTTATCGGTGAAATTTGATGAAAAACGGAGTTGATTTGATGTGATTCGGACATTCGATTGTGAAAATGGGAATTTCAAAGTGTTCTTGAAAATTTCATGTGATTTGGGGTTAAATTAGTAGTTCTATGTGTTATTTTGGCGATTTAATCGTGCGAGCAAGTTTGTATGATATTTTTAGACTTGTGTGCACTTTTGGTTTGGAGCCCTGAGGGCTCAGGTGAGTTTTAGATAGGCTATGAAGTGAAATTGGGACTTAGAACATTTGTTGGTGAAACTGATCTGGTGCAGGCCTCTGATCCCGCATTTGCGAGATCAGGCATCGCAATTGCGAATCCTGCAGGTTTCGTATCTGCGAGCTATTTCTCTCATTTGCGAAGAATATCTGGCCTAACAGTTTTCGCATTTGCGATCAATCTCTTCGTATTTGCAAACAAGGAGGGGGAGGCAGTGATGCGATCAAATGGTTGCTTTTGCAAAAATGATCATGCTCGCATTTGTGAGACTTTTTTCGCATTTGCGAAGATAGTATGTAACGATCTGGCCGGTCGTTTTGAATAGTACAACCTCATTTCCACATTTACTGCTAAATTCATGCTTTACAGTTGTTATATGGCTCGACGGGGTAATTGGTTCCGGTCCGGTGAGGTTTTGAAATGAATTGAGACACTTAGTCTCCAAGAAGAAAGTTTAAGTTGAATTAATTGACTGGATAGTGAAAAATGTGTAAACGACCCCGAAATGGATTTTTGATAATTCCAATAGCTCCGTATGGTGATTTTTGGCTTAGGAGTTTGTCCAGATATTTTTTTCGATGTCCGTAGCTAAATAAGGCTTGAAATGGCGAAAATAAGAAATGTGAGTTTGGATGTTTGGCTGGGGGTTGACTTTTTGATATCCGGGTCAGAATCTAGTTCTGATAATTTTTATAGCGTTGTTATGTCATTTATGACTTGTGTGCAAAATTTGAGGTCAATCGGACTTGATTTGATAGGTTTCAGCATCAAATATAGAAGTTGGAAGTTCTTGGTTTCATTAAGCGCTAATAAGAAGTCGATGTGTGTTAATTATATTATTTTGGGTGTAGATGAGGACTATTAATATGATGGATATCATATGATAATAAGTGTACGAGGCATACTGTAAGTGATTTGGGGCCTTAAGAGAGGCCTAAGTTTAAGCCAAGTTGGAAAAATTACACGATCGACTAAAATTCCAAATGAATACGCACAAGACCACACTTTGGACGGGCATATATAAATATATATAAGGTTTTATGTTATAAACAACCTATCAAATGAAAGTCTTAGAGTCTGGTTTCTAATACTTTAAACCGTTCATCATTTGGACATTCCTACACAAAGTTATGATCAAATTACCAAAGACTAGAAAAGTGCGATCCCGTGGCAATTCTGCGATCGCAAAATCATTATGCGGTCCGCATAATTGATCTGCGACCGCAAAAATGGTCGCAAAATGGACCAGTGTAGCCCAGCTTTGGGCAGCAGTTTCGCGATGCATTTTGCGACCCACATACCTATTCCGCGATGCATTATCGCAGACCTGTTTTCGGAGGCTTCATTTTTCTATTTTCATAACCCGACCCCATTTTGATAAATAGGCTTAGGGGTTCATTTTGGGATGATTTTCTGAGCATTTTAGAGAGAGATTGGAGCATTTGAGAGAGACAAAGGAGGAACCCAACATTCAAATCATCCAATCTTGCATCAATCTTCAAGAGTCAAAGAACTCAATCACAAGATTTTCATCAAAGAGGTGAGTTTTCATACCCTAGTTTTCAATTTCGGAATTTGGATTAAAAGTTGGTCATGAGAGGTGTGATTATTGGGTGTGAGAGAAATAAGGTTTGTGGGAAGATTGTTGAGTTCAAATGGGTAAAGATTGGGTTGAAAATGGTAGAAATCTTCAACGACTTTAATTGATGATTTGAGGGGTCATATATGATAGGATTTTGATGAATTTGGTATGTATAGACTCGTGAGTGAGTAAGGATTTCAATTTTGTAATTTTCGTCGGATTCGAGACGAGGGCCCGGGGGGCCGGGTTTTAGCCAATTTCGGATTTTTGGCCAATTTATGTAGTTTTAATTGCGGAATTCGATTCCTTAGCCTATGTTGATAGTAGTATTCTGGTTTTGGTTAGATTTTGAGTTTTTGGAGACCGAGTCCACAGACGGGGCATCCTGAAGTAGGATTTTACGCTACTGAGCTAAGTAACAGTTTTAACTCTGGCTTTGAGGGTATAAACCCGAAGAAATTGATATCATGTGATTGTTTGGTGGTGATACTCTAGGTGACAGGCGTGTGTGTGTGCACTGCGAGGGATTGAGACTTGGTATGTCCAGTGAGGCTGTGAGGCCTAATGGCTATTATCTGTGGTTCTGTGTTTACTTGTTGTTGAAATTGTTTGTCTTCATGTTAGAGATCATGTTTAGGCTTCCTTCATGCTAATATTATTTGTACTCAGGTTTAGAAATTATTGTACATGTGTACCTCAGTCCCTATTATTTGCTAATACGTTGTGATACTTGATGTGGGTTGTGTCCCCTTATTTGTTGATGATGGTGAGGCTAGTGAGGTACATGATTGAGTGATATGATGTCCTGATTAGAGGATATTAATACCATAGAGCGTGAGTTGTCCGCGTAGCACGTGAATTGATCATGCGGGTCCAAGTATTTATACCATAGCGCGTGAGTTGTCCCCGTAGCACGCGAGTTGACCGTGCAGATCCAGGTATTGATATGATAGTACGTGAGTTGTATGTGCTTAGCTCTTGGGCTTTGGGAGCCCCTCCGGAGTCTGTAAACACCTCCAGTGAGCGCAGAGTGTTGAGTGTATTGTGTTGGGTGGTGAGTGTTGAGTTATGAGTGTGAGCAATAAGTGATGGAGTGACATTGTTGTGAGGTTGCATTTACTTTTGTTGCTGCATTTATCTGTTAAATTTCTTTGTGACATTTATTGAGTAATGGAATTTACTTGTTTATTTTTGTTTATTTTGTGAAAATAAATAATTGGACTGTTTTACTTAGCTCGTCACTACTACTCAGTTCCTTAGTTATTTCTATTACTACTGAGTCGGTTGTACTTATACTACACCCTGCACTTTATGTGCAGATCCAGGTGAGTTAGAGCGCGGTGATTGTTGAGCTTAGGCCGGCTATCTCTGGAGATTGCAAGGTAGCTGCTAGCGTCCGCAAGACCTTGTTACTCCTTTTATCATTTCTTCTTTTGGACTTTATTGACAGTTGGACAGTTATATATCCTAGTTCATAGTTCTAGATGCTCATGACTTAGTGACACCCCGATTTGGGGCTAGCTTCCGTATTTTTATATTAATTATATTTAGAGTTGATTTAGTTTATGAGAAATTTAAATGTTGATATTGTTTTATTAAATTCTTAAAATCAATCAGTAGTAATATTTTGGGTTTTGGGTAATAGGCTTGCCTTGTAACACGATAGGCGTCATCACGACCATGTATGGATTTTGGATCGTGACAAGTTGGTATCAGAGCCTAGGTTACATAGGTCTCACCAGTCATGAGCAGGTTTAGTAGAGTCTTGCAGATCCGTACGGAGACGTCCGTACTTATCTTCGAGAGGCTGCAGAACCTTTAGGAAAATTTCACTTTCTTGAATTCTTATCGTGCAGTATTGATTCAGCTTGAAGTGTAACTCTTTGAATTCTTTCCACGCATTCGTATGCGCATATGAGTGCTCGGTATCAGTTGTGCATAGACGACTTGTGATTCCCTGGAAATGAAGAAGAAGTACCATCATTTATTCGAATTGTCATGTACTTATAAGTTATGTTCTACGAAAATGCTAAGAGTTACCTTATATGAATTATGTATCAACTGTATAGCTGATGTTAAAGGTGTTCCCTTTTTGGTAGTATACTGCTCGTGAGGCTACGGTTGGCATTTTTTTTATGTTATGTTACGTCGTTGGTTCATGAATATGTTGTTAGGACTAGTTTTAGTGATTCTCTGGCAGGTGGTTAGGCCAATTGCAGAGGACACTGCCGAAATTTTTGAAAATATTTGGGAGTTAGCCAAAATTTGGGGCCTTAAGAAAGTTGAAATGTTGGAAGGGTAATATCGAAGGTCAGCTTAGAAATCTGCTTTAGTTCCTGTCGGAGAAGAGGGAACTCCACGACTGGTTGAATTGAGGAATGATTATGATTTCTGCGTATTACTTTCATCGTTGGCAGCATACGAAAGCGTTGGAATGAGACTTTGGTTTGATAAGAGGTTCATCACCGGAATTGGGTTGTTTGAGCAGCTGTTGTGATTAGAAGTTATCGCTACGAGTGTTTGAGTTATATGGCATATCGTGTGATTGCATATTGGGTTACGAATATGGTTTGATACAGCTTGTTCAGACTTATTCAGTGTGTAGATGTGAGATTCTGACCTTATAGATAATTTCAGAAGTGGAAATTGGATTCTAAGGTTACGGGCTAGGTTGAATCGAGAAATTTCAGTTATGTAGTGCTATCAGACTTATATGGGATAGGGTGACGTGGGATCACCCCTGGGTATGTGCATAGTGAGGTTACACAGTGATTTCATGTCTTTTAGAACAACTCTGGACACGTTCGAGGACGAATGTTTGTTTAAGAGGTGTAGAATGTAACGACCCAGCCGGTCATTTTGAATAGTACAACCTCATTTCCACATTTACTGCTAAATTCATGCTTTACAGTTGTTATATGACTCGAAGGGGTAATTGGTTCGGGTCCGGTGAGGTTTTGAAATGAATTGAGACACTTAGTCTCCAATAAGAAAGTTTAAGTTGAATTAATTGACCGGATAGTGAAAAATGTGTAGACGACCCCGAAATAAATTTTTGATAATTCCAATAGCTCCGTATGGTGATTTTGTGCTTAGGAGTGTGTCCGGATATTTATTTCGAGGTCCATAGCTAAATTAGGCTTGAAATGGTGAAAATAAGAAATGTGAGTTTGGAAGTTTGACCGAGGGTTGACTTTTTGATATCGGGATCAGAATCTAGTTCTGAAATTTCTTATAGCTTATGTCATTTATGACTTGTGTGCAAAATTTGAGGTCAATCGGACTTGATTTGATAGGTTTCGACATCGAATATAGAAGTTGGAAGTTCTTGGTTTCATTAAGCGCTAATAAGAAGTCGACATGTGTTAATTATATTACTTTTGGGTGTATATGAGGACTATTAATATGATGGATATCATATTATAATAAGTGTACGAGGCATACTGTAAGTGATTTGAGGCTTTAGGAGAGGCGTAAGTTTAAGCCAAGTTAGAAAAATTACACGATCGACTAAAATTCCAAATGAATACGCACAAGACCACACTTTGGACGAGCATATCTAAATATATATATAAGGTTTTATGTTATGAACAACCTATCAAATGAAATTTCTTAGAGTCTAATTTCTAACACTTTAAACCATTCATCATTTGGACATTCCTACACAAAGTTATGATCAAATTACCAAAGGCTGGAAAAGTCCGATCCCGTGGCAATTTTACAATCACAAAATCATTATGTGGTCCGCATAATTGATCTGCGACCGCAAAAATGGTCGCAAAATGGACTAGTTTAGCCCAGTTTTGGGCAGCAGTTTCGCGATGCATTTTGCGACCCACATGCCTATTCTGCGATGCATTATGCGATCGCAGACCTGTTTTCGGAGGCTTCATTTTCCTATTTTCATAACCCGACCCCATTTTGATAAATAGGCTTAGGGGTTCATTTTGGGGTGATTTTCTGAGCATTTTAGAGAGATGAGAGCATTTGAGAGAGAGAAGGAGGAACCCAACATTCAAATCATCCAATCTTGCATCAAACTTCAAGAGTCAAAGAACTCAATCACAAGATCTTCATCAAAGAGGTGAGTTTTCATACCCTAGTTTTTAATTTTGGAATTTGGATAAAAAGTTGGTCATGAGAGGTATGATTCTTGGGTGTGAGAGAAATAAGGTTTGTGGGAAGATTGTTGAGTTCAAATGGGTAAAGATTGGGTTGAAAATGGTAGAAATCTTCAAAGACTTTAATTGATGATTTGAGGGGTCATATGTGATTGGATTTTGATGAATTTGGTATGTATAGACTCGTGAGTGAGTAAGGATTTCAGTTTTGTAATTTTCGTCGGATTTCGAAACGTGGGCCTGGGTTTTGATACTCAATTTTTCCTCAAATTATTTTCAAACTTGCACATAAGCCCTCAAAATGACTCTTTGTAATAATGAGTGTTTTTCCCTATTTTCCCATATTTTTATTAAATTATTTTCCTGTTTATTTTAATATTTCATATTTAAATAATTCATAAATTATGCTAGAAATAATTTTAAAATATTTCCCTTTTCAGTATGTTATTTATAATCAATTCTTTTATCTAGTGAAACTCAATTATTTCACAAATTAGCCAATTGGGTCTTATTTAATTTCAATTACAATAATTTTACAATTATGGCCCACTTGGACATTTTTGCACTATTTCAATTCGAATTTTTTGCATTTTTACACCTAATATTAGTTAATTACTGTGATTTTACCTATTTTAACTTAATTTTATTTTTATATAATTATTGGCTATTTTAATTAATTAATTATCTATTTTATTGGGTATTCAACATCTAGCCAGATTTATTTTAATTTTAGCCACATTTTAAACCAATCTTTAGACCCAATTACCCAACCCATCAGACCACTAAACGACCCAGCCCAAATCAATTCTCTACCCGGCCCAACCCCCAATTAATTTGAGCCATTGATCAAATGAGATCAACGGCCCAGATCCGTTCTTACCATAATTAATTCCTAACTACCCCTTCCCCGACCCCTCATTCTTCGAGACCGACTCTCTCTCTATCTCTGGTCTCTATCTCTCCCTTCTATCTAGAACCTTCTTTGTTCACCTTCTCCGACCTGTTTCCTCACCGGAATCTATGGCTCTTCACCATCTCTTGGTCATCTACTCACCTTGCACCGATCCAGTGATACCTTAGGGTCCTCAGATGAACCTGTAGCGGTTCACTCACCTCCCTTTGGGTCTCTTTCCATTTTCTAGCCACCCCCAGGCCGTTTGAGTAAGTTTGCAGTATCTCCGGCTTAAATCAAGGTCGTTCATGAGGTTTGCCCTCTCTTCTGGGTTCCACAAAACCCTAGTCCTCTGTATTTTTGGGTTTTCTTTAAGATCCGTTTTATATTTATCATATTATAAAGTTTCTTTATATTTTTCTCCAGAAAATCTCATTTTTTTAACAGTTTCAAAACTAGGGTTTCTCGACCTTGTTCTCAAACGGCTTTCCTTTTGATTTTTAGCCATCTATGCTATGTTTAAGCGATTATCTCATGATTTTGTGTTATTTGAACTGTTACTGATGAAACCCTAGTGTTCTGGGTTGATATTTACTATTTGACTATGTGTTCGTGTGTTCTTTGTGACTCTTGCTTCGATTCATTGTCATGGCCTCTAATTTCTGCTGCTCTAACGAGTATCTCTTTGTGTTAATCAATAACTGCTGTTTAAATGACTCCGACCCTTTACCTTACTGGTTGTTTACTTGTTGATTTGTGCTGATCCTTTTGTGTAAAAATCCCATGATTGTCATGTTTTCCTTAAATACATGATCTCGTGTATTCCTTCTGTAATTCTGTACCAATTTTGAGTTCCTTCCATGTTTATGTGATGCTTTCCTTAACTATTTCGGATTCCTTGTGATTATAGTTGAATCCGAGATCTTCTTAATTGATTTTCAAACTGATACCCTATTTATATTTTATAAATGTAATATTAGTTCAACTTTCCTTAATTACCCACTATGTATTTGGCTTTATTTGTGCACTATGTGATTTCCTTGTCCTAATTTGAGAGAATCAGTCCTATTGGACTAATTTCTTTGCCTTATTTCACCTTGACTACACCGTTTGAACTAGACTCCTTAATTAAAGGAGTCCAGTTGTCTTAATTGGTATTGATTGATTGTTATTTCCATTATTATCCTATGTACTACTCGTTTTCAAAAACTATATAAAGACCATGTCTTCTTTCTTTACACACACACAGAGACTGATTTTGAGAGCACAAACACACATACATTGCTCTGAATATTTTTGTGCTTTCATACCTCTCCTTGCTCTTTGCATCTATTATTGACTACTCAGTCGGCTGAAAGCCAAGACTGAGTAATCCCCACTGTTCTTGTGCTTCTGCATACTGCTTGCTCTCTCTCGTTCTGCACACTATTGTTCTCTGCTGCTCTTTTTGTTCTGCATACTGTTGTTGCTGTGCTATCTCTTACACTTTGTTGTTGTCTATCATTTGACTGGTATGTTTTTTGATTTAGCTTTATAGCATCTACACACAATATGCTCCAGTTCTTGTTTATTTACTTACTGTTCCTTATGTGTTTCATCTTGTGGTTCTACTGCTTACCATGTAATTAGCTTAACCCCTGTCAGGTCTCCCCCTTTTATTAAGTCTGAATATGTATCTTGTTTTCCATATGGTTCCCTGTAATTATGCCCCCCTTACTATTTTTCCTTTCCTTGAGTCTGATATGTCTCTAGTTCATTCTGAGACTCTGGCATGCTTATGTGTTCATAGGTTGATGTTTCTTACTTTGACCTGATTGTTGTTACTTGTTCTCACCCGCTGCTTAACTGTAAACCTGCCTCTCCTTCTACTTGAATATTATGCAATCCCGATCCTATTAATCTATGCTATTATGTGACAACTATTTTGTAACTATGTGATAGCTATAACTCTGCCTAACTCTAATATTTAATGTTATTTGTCCCCAATCCCTCACCCCTGTTTGTGTTTGCTTTTTCATGAGTTCTTTTACCTGCTGACTGCAGTTGTATTGCTTCTCTCTTTTATAAACTGTTTTACCAAAATCCTTCATCATTTTCTGAAATCATCTTTTAAAACTGTTGTCTTAATTACTCTTTTCAAACTCAAACTCTTTTTTTAAAATCCAAGCACTTCCCACTACTCTTAGATTCTAGGTTTTCCCCCCTTCGTGTGAGCACTGCCTTGGGGACCTCTGAGTACCCATTGAACTCTGACACACAAGGTTGGCCTTCTACACTGCACTTACTCATCCTTGGCTAGGGTACCTAGGTGTGAGCACTGTCCAGGATCTTCTGAGGTCCTTAAAGACTATGACACACTTGGGTTGAAAAGTCATGGCATATGGCAAATGGATCTGGTACTTTGGGCCTACTGTCAGGATCTCTATAATATAGCTTCTTGATTTTTCTTTCATTCAGTTGTGTAATTTATGCAATAGTGGTCTATAATAATTATTTGTAAAAACAGTTTGGGGCTGGATAGTGAAAAGGGTGGGGAATATGCATGCTTAGTGTAGTTTTGGGTAGAAAACATGCTTTAGGATTTGTTTTACCTCTGTGTGCAATAGAAATCCTGTTTAGGACAGACTTGCATTAGATATCATGTTTTAGGCCTACTTATGTATGCATCTCCTCATATCCGTGTTAGATATTGACTAATGCTTCTTTAAAGATTTTGTTATAAATAACTATTTAAAAAAGAAAACTGCCTTTGCGTGCATAACCTACATATAGATATCCTGTTTTAGGTGCATTATCATTATCTGCATTAGAAACCATGTATCTTAAGATTTAATTTAAGCATGTCTATATTTAAAGTCTGCGCTAAATACTCAATTGAACGCCTAGAAAGCATGTGTTATACTCAGTAATTAAAATCAAATACCTGTATAGTTCATGTAGTTGATAATCTCGCTGAAAATATGTTGCCACAACTGAAAAACGTTTTCTGCATTCTCTTCCTAAAAAAACCTAAAACTGGCTACGTCTTCAATATGCCGTCTTTGCATTCTTAGATACCATGCCTATAGATGTTCATGTCTTTTAAAAACCAAGTTTAAAGACCTGCATTCCACTGATTTTGTAAAATAAGTAATCAACATATGTTCAGAAGCCTAGGCAAACCTTAGGCCTAATGTTTGCTACAGTCAGAAATCAATTACTTTATACACTGCCTGTTGCTACAAAAAAATGAGTTTTCTAAGAATCAATCCTGCACTCATTTCTGATACTCGTTAATATTCTCTGTTTGATACGGCTTTCTCTCGTTTTTAAATTCCTGCCTTGCCTACTGCTATTTTTAAAAAAAATTATCCATTCACTTTGCTGAAACCCAAAACCTACTATTTTTCACTCAAATCTCCTGCTTTAAGTTCTGATTTTGAGACCCTTGTTGTGTTTGAGACGTGCTATTTACGTGTTTACTTGTGGAGGGATCTATGAGCCTCTTATCTTCCCTTAGTGTTCCCCATATTTGTAGTCCTAATTGCTTTATATGTCGCTTAAAATTTTGTCCTTTTAAACCTAGGGGGTTCAGCCTAGTACTCACCTTGTAGGATTAGTAGTCCTAAATACCCTCCAGGACTTATAGAATGGGACGGGTAATAGCACGCAGTAAGCTTTCGAGACCAACACACGCGTTTTAAATACCTTTACGGGGTGGGAAGGGTAGAATACAGATATGATGACCGATGCGCTAATACCACGTATAGCCCCTCATTGAGGATGTGACATACCGGGTATTGCATTGATATGATCCGTATTACTTTAAACCTAGGACAATTCTTTTCAAATGTTTGTTTTTACTCTAATGTTTCCCAAAACCTTTAAAGATTTTCATACTTGTTTGAAATCCCCTCTTATATGAACCTTACTTGCTATTTGTTCACCGTCCAAATTCACAAAATTTTTGGCTAGGACCTACAGTTGTGGATATTAAGGGGTGCCTAACACCTTCCCCTTAGGATAACTTCAAGCCCTTACCCAATCTCTGGTAATGCAAACTAGTTCATGAGTTATCTACTCTAGGCGTGCCTTAACGCACCACAAAATCGTTAGGTGGCGACTCTTCCTTAAACCTCTTACTTAAGGAGTTGTCAAAAATGTCATAAACCTAATCCCTCCGCAGCTGACCCGTGCGAGGAAGAAGGGGGCGCGACACCGGGGGGCCGAGTTTTAGCCAATTTCGGATTTTTGGCCAATGTATGTAGTTTTAATTGCGGAATTTGATTCCTTAGCCTATGTTGATAGAAGTATACTGGTTTTGGTAGATTTTGAGCTTTTGGAGACTGAGTCCAGAGACGGGGCATCCCGAAGTAGGATTTTACGCTGCTGAGGTAAGTAACAGTTTTAACTCTGGCTTTGAGGGTATAAACCCGAAGAAATTGATATCATGTGATTGTTTGGTGGTGATACCCACGCTAGGTGGAGGGCGTGTGGGTTTGCACCACGAGGGATTGAGACTTGGTCCGTCCCGTGAGGCTATGAGGCATAATGGCTATTATCTGTGGTTCTGTGTTTACTTGTTGTTGAACTTGTTTGCCTTCATGTTAGAGATCATGTTTAGTCTTCATTCATGCTAATATTATTTGTACTCAGGTTTAGAAATTATTGTACATGTGTACCTCAGTCCCTATTATTTGCTAATACGTTGTGATACGTGATGTGGGTTGTGTCCCCTTATTTGTTGATGATGGTGAGGCTAGTAAGTTACATGATTGAGTGATATGATGGCCTGATTAGAGGATATTAATACCATAGAGCGTGAGTTGTCCGCGTAGTACGTGAGTTGACCGTGCGGGTCCAAGTATTTATACCATAGCGCGTGAGTTTTCCACGTAGCACGCAAGTTGGTCGTGCGGATCCAGGTATTGATATGCTAGCACGTGAGTTGTATGTGCTTAGAGTTTGGGCTTTGGGAGCCCCTCCGGAGTCTGTACACACCCCTAGTGAGACCAGCGTGTTGAGTGCTGAGTGCGAGCGATGAGTGATGGAGTGACATTGCTGTGAGGTTGCATTTACTTTTGTTGCTGCATTTATCTGTTAAATTTCTTTGTGACATTTATTGAGTTATGGAATTTACCTGTTTATTTATGTTTATTTTTTGAAAAATAAATAATTGGACTGTTTTACTTAGCTCGTCACTATTACTCAGTTCCTTAGTTGTTTCTATTACTACTGAGTCGGCTGTACTCATACTACACCCTGCACTTTATGTGCAGATCCAGGTGAGTTAGAGCACGGCAATTGTTGAGTTCATGCCGGCTATCTTTGGAGATTGCAAGGTAGCTGCTAGCGTCCGCAGGACCTTGTTACTCCTTTTATCATTTCTTCTTTTGGACTGTATTGACAGTTGGACAGTTATATATCCTAGTTCATAGTTCTAGATGCTATGACTTAGTGAAACCCAGATGTTTGGGGCTAGCTTCCATATTTTTATATTAATTATATTTGGAGTTGATTTAGTTTATGAGAAATTTAAATGTTGATATTATTTTATTAAATTCTTAAAATCAATCAGTAGTAATATTTTGGGTTTTGGGTAATAGGCTTGCCTTGTAACACGATAGGCTCCATCACGACCATGTATGGATTTTGGGTCGTGACACAGTAGGAATATGAGACCTTCGCATTTGTGATAGGTTCTTTGTATTTGCGAACCCCAGGTCGCAAATGCGACACCTACAACTGATCAAAATAATTTTTGGACGGGATTTTGGTTCATTTCTCAACTTTTCAAATCCTAGAACCCTAGAGGCGATTTCTCCAAGACCAATTCTTCCCCAAAATTTTGGTAAGTGATCCTAACCCACTTTCTTTCAATTGCCCATCACATTTCATGAATTTCCAACCTAAAATCTAGGATTTTCATGGTAGAAATTGGAGTTTGGGTAGAATTAGGGATTTTTGGGAAAATGGGATTTAGACCTCAATTTGAGGTCGGATTTTAAAACTAATTGTATAATCGGGATGGGGGGTGAATGGGTGAATGGTTTTTGGTCCGAACCTCGAGTTTTGGCCAAGCGGGTCCGGGGTCGATTTTTGACTTTTTGGGAAAAAGTTTGGGAAATCTAAATTCATCTATTGTAATTGATTCATTAGCAATATTTGATGTTATTAAGTAAATTGTGGCTAGATACGAGTGGTTTGGAGGTGGATTCTAGAGGAAAAACGGTAATTGAGAATTGAGAGGCTTGTGGAGCGAGGCAAGTGTTGTGCCTAACTTTGACTTGAGGGATTAAGAACCCTTGCCTTAATTGCTATATGAAAAATCACGTGAGTGACGTATATGTGAGGTGACGAGTACTTATACGCCACCAATTTATCTGTCTTGCTTGTTTCCTTCCTGTTCCTCTTATATTGTTTTCTTCCCTGCCTTAACTGTTATATGCTTTACTTATATTTCCATGCCTAATTGCTACTTGTTAGACCTTGTTTCTCCTTGTTGAAGGTATTAGTTATCCTGTAGCTTTATTGTCCCCTTTTTCATTCTTAAGATGTTTCGTTGGTGCTTTTAATGATATATTTTGGATTGATCTCGCTGAGTAGTATTACTTGTGTAAGGTTTTATAGAGTATAAGCTTCCCGTTTTTTTTGTTTGAAGTTCAAGTATCGTGAAGGGTTTTGTGTTAACTTGTGAAATTTTCTGTACTTACTGAATAATTGATACTGATATGGTGGGATCGGGTTGCGCGCTGCAACATGAGGAATAAGGGTAATATATTGAGGAGGAATAAGGGTGAAATAATATTATACGGTGGGATCGGGTTGCACGCCGCAACAGGTGGAATAAGGGTGAACTGTGATTGTGATTATTGTGATATGGTGGGATCGGGTGACACGCCGCAACACTTTTAATTATATTCTATTGTTTATGTTATTAAGAGGAAATAAGGGAGGATTATGATATGTACAGTGAGATCGGGTTGCGCGCCGCAACAACCTATATGTTTATGCTTTTCTTTGACCGTGTTAGTTGTGCGGTAGTTTTGAATTGTACTTAAGGATTGGTTATAGCTGAACACTGATGAAATGTGTTGGGTACTGTATTTACTTCTTGCAAGTTACTGTTTTCACTTTATTCTGTCTTCTTTTCTGTTTTTATTATTCACCGTATGCAGATTATATTGTGCATGTCCCGCCGTAGCCTCGTCACTCCTTCGTTGAGGTTAGACTCGGCAGTTACTAGTACATGGGGTCAGTTGTACTGATACTGCACTCTGCACTTCCTATGCAGATTTTGGAGCAGATTGTG
Source organism: Nicotiana paniculata (assembly GCA_005239505.1). Classification (NCBI taxonomy): domain Eukaryota; kingdom Viridiplantae; phylum Streptophyta; class Magnoliopsida; order Solanales; family Solanaceae; genus Nicotiana; species Nicotiana paniculata. The sequence continues at coordinate 21,073 of MDKI01011066.1, forward strand.
GCTGATCGAGAGGTTGGTTGTAGACTTCATAGCTAGGAGACCCAAGGTAGTCCTGTTGGCGTCCACAGGCCGTGGCGTCCCCTTCTATACTTCCATACTTAGTGTTTTCTTTTCCTCATTTCACAAACAATTGTATTTTCTTTCGGACAAATACTTGTAGTAAAACTCTTAGTATGTTCGTGAATTGTGGCTCCGGATTCCGGATAGTAATAATATGTAATCAAAGTTGTTATTTATGAAGTTTTGCGTTTATTTCGATTTCTTTATTGCTCGTTTGTTGTTAATCTTCTAAAGGTAAAGAATGGGCTAAACAACCTCGAACGTTGGTTTGCCTAGCAAGTGTAATGTTAGGCGTCATCACGATCCCGATCGTGGGAATTCCGGATCGTGACACAGACGAAGATACTCAGATGTTAAATACGGAGAAGAAGCCATGAATTTTGGTATCTCCATTCGATCCAGATTCTTGGATAAGCTGTCTTTGCTTTTTTCTTTTTTTTTTCTTTTTCTTTTGACAGGATATTATTGTATTAGCAGAAACTAACGTGCACAATTTTGATAAAGCTGACCTTTTTTACTTTTCGTGATTTCTTCTGCGTACCCACTGCAAATCTTTAGATATTTAGTAAAACAAACATAATTTTAGTGACATACAAATTCATCTCTGGAACAATGCATTAATATTTTCAAATTCACCTCTCTATTCCAAGATAAGCAATGTTTTCAACCAAAAATTAATTGGGCTATGAAGCAATCAACTTTTGTCACTCTTGAACTTTTACCACTCTATTTAAAAATTAGTATCAAGAATATTTATTAATTTACAAAAATAATAAGCTCTCGTCCAAATTAGGATTCATTTGTTTTAATCTTTAATGCGGTTACACTAGTTTTCTTATGGAAAACAAATATAATAAAATCTTGCTAGTCCAAACATAAAATTTTCAACTTATCTAAACTTTGCAAGACTTCGTATAGTCATTTTGTTTATTTACCATCTTTGTAGAATTTTGAATTTTGAATTTGAAACTAAGAGGCTCATAATATATTTAATAGTAGTTCAAATTTTATCATTAGCCAATACCATCAAACAAATCATAATTTAATCAATGTTTCTTATTAAAAATATCCTATTCACCGACATATTTATTATATCTTAATTATTTTATAAGTATATTCGGATTAGTGCCGGCTGTTTTACTCCAAATTGTTTAACCCGGCCGTGGTATAATGTATTAAATCAGACCCTTTAAAATATGTATAATATGGGTTCCACCTGTTTCAACCTATAATAAAATAGGTTGAAACAGGTTTAAATCGAGTTAAAAAGGACTATAATAATTAAGCAAGTATATTAGTATTTGAAGCTAGCTGCACCAAAGCCGTCAAACAAAAAACAGTGAATTGTAATTTTAGTCATTGTTTTTCAATATCATCTCATACTGAGTATACCAGCGTAACTATACAAAAATTATAACCAAGATTATTTCACAATATGCTTTTGCATCATCTGAATTGAAGAGTCGGTAACTTGAATACTCCAATTAATCCAAGAAAAGTTGCTAGGCCATTCATCATTTTATTAAAGTTCTGGTCCTCAATTGCAAAATGAGTTTGATACGAAAACAATTATGCAGAAATTAAAGTGGGCGTTTGGACATAAGAATCATAAAATTCCGACAAAAAAATAAAAATAGTATTTGAAAGTTAGAGTTATCTTTCGGCATGAATATAATTTTGGATTGTTTTTGAATTTTTGTGAGTGATTTGAAGTGAAAATTTTGAAAAGCAATTTTTTGGAGTTTTTCAAATTTTTAAAAAAATTATAAAATTCATCTTTAAGTAAAAGTGAAGATTTTATGGCCAAACGTTAATTTTGAAAACAATAATTTTTTCCTGAAAAAGTTAAAAATTTTTGTATGGCCAAACGGCCCTAAGTCGTGCTGCCTATTTTACCATCGGTGCATGCATTGGCAGCCCAAAATCTTGATCATCAATTTCCCTTGACCAAAAAGTAGTGTGCAAAACATGGACTTTCAAAGCTGAGAATTTCACAATTTCAATAATACGTAGAAATAACACCAGGTAGCCATTCTAAAAGGTTGGTATTTAAAAAGTAGTCAGTAAATTTTGAATTTTAATTTTTTCATGACAAAAATATTTTAAATTATCGTGAAGTCAAAATTTTTAATTTAAAAATTCAGGATAAAATAAGTGTTGGCTAATACGTAAATAGCATCCCTGAGAATGACTATTTGTGCACTTGCCCTATCTATGTCCTATCATAACTATATATCGAGAATCAACAAAGATAATCACCATTAAATGGAGTCTTTAGCTCTTATATTCATTCTTGTTCCAAAATACAAGTCAAAAAATTAAGGCTAAAGAATTGTTTTTCTTCTTGAATATTTTTTACGAAGATATTGAAGTAATTAAAGAACTCACCGTGAACTAATCACACTCTGCTTCTTGGGTCTTTGGAAACATCTCCATGCTATGTATTCAGAAGGATAAGGTAGAAATTAAGCAAAGAAAATTATTGTTTCTCATAGTTTGAATCTAATTAAATATTTTATTGTTTCATAATTTAGTTAACTGAATTCATAACTTCAACGCCTTCCGCATGATAAGAGACGGAGACAGAATTTGAAGCTTATGTGTTCGAGGTTCTAATCATTTTAAGTTAGTGAGTTTTAAATTAATAATTTATACATATTTAATGCATTTTTAAAGACAAATACTTAGAGTGGACCAAAGCGGTCGGGTTCGGCCGAACCCACACTCAATGAGCTAGCTCCGCCCCTGGGCATGATTTACTGATTTTTTTATCTCCACGGCCTATGGCCCGCAAATAGCCAATGGAAATACTACAAAAATTTGCAATATATATATATATATATATATATGTATTCTCCTTCTTGGGGCAGAGTATGTTATTGTATTATTTCCTCCGCTATCTGCAGGCCACAACCATGGAGATAAAATCCAGTGTGAGAGGCAACTAAACACCATGCATCTCTATGATTTTATAGACATAATTAACCGTTGAGATAGCAAACACTATAGGACTCAACCAGTAATCAATGACAAAAATGCAAAAAAATCAGAAAGAAGAGAAAGATTTGAGAAAGGGAAGGGGAGAAAAATGGAGAGGTGAGATGAAGAGAAAATAATGAATGAAGAAGAATGATTGAGATTTCTGTTGACACTTGTACTAGTTATGGATGAATATATGCATGAAAGTTAGGTGGCTTGTATATATATGGTAGTAACTTTTCACATGCATCTTCCACTCTCACCTAACTACTTACTTGTTGTGGTTAGTCAAATCACATAGCTAATATTCTCCCCTAAGCCAAGATATTATTGTGTTTGTTATATTATGAAACACGGGTGATTCACCAAGGCAGGATCAAGCAATAAGTAGGGTGATTATATAGGGGAAATAAGGTTTATCTCCATTCAATAATTGTACCAAATTTAATTAATTTTACTAGGAGTTAATATACTGCAAGTGGAAATAATTTCAAATGCTTAATGTTGACAACCTTAACCAAATTAACTTCCTCTTCAGAGTAAGGAGACAACCATCAATGTCGAATGCAAGTTAGAGATGAATTAGTAATTGAATTAGCTATCGAATTAAAATTATACTCCAATTTTTAGAAATTGCCCTTGTGAGTTGAATTCCAATGAATATGAAGGTGAAGATGCTCCATGACTTTGAGGAAAATATATTTTCCATGAAGTAAACTTCATCCTCCACGTAGAAGCATTATCTAACCTTGAATAGCTTTCAAAAGTTAATAGAAAAGACACGAATCATTTATAAAATGATTTATCAAAAAGTTAGTCTGCAATAAAATTGAATTTTTAGATACTAAAGTTGCATTGAAGGGATAGAATAAGAACTTCATATACTGATTCTGAAGTTGCATTGAAGAGAAAGAAGAACTTCACATCCAATTCTGAAGCAACATTGAAGATATGAAGAATTTCATATTCGATTCTTAAATTTTATTGAGGAAATTTAAAAGAGCTTCAGATCCGGCTCTAAAACCTCAAAATTGTAAGTTCTGAAATGATATGATGCAATTATGAATTGTGTTTCGAAGTGGATAAATTTTATTAATTTTTGTGCAGTACGAATATGACTTCAATGATGACCCCAAGATCAGTTACATCTACACTTTCCCTGAATTTTAATGGTTAGTAGTTAGAAGACATATACTTTAGGTTCATATACCACAAAAAAAGTTACTAAGTGGAGGACCTTTAATAAATGGTGAAAAATGTATATGTTTAAGTGCAATTTTATCTCATAACTGTGTGATTGTGAGAAGTTACATAAGTTTTTGTATTGTAATATGCTCATTACATGTATTATTATGTACATAGGAACGAGTCGGATGGAAAGTGGAGAAAACAAAGTGAACTCAACGCAAAATTGTGAGCGAAGAAGTAAAAAAAATAAGTTGATAGCTTGTGCAAGTTCGTGCATAACACAAAAGTATACGAGCTAAAGGAGCGAAGCAAAAGAAGAAAGTACGAACAAGTGCACGAAACAAAGTTCTCGTACAAAATCAGCGAAGCAAAGGAAGAAAGTACGAACGAGTGCACGAAACAAAGCAAAATAAATAAAGAGATTAATTCTTAGGATTAATTCTTGATATATTTTGTTGTAATTGAGCTTTTAAATTTCTCTACTTATTCAACTACGTGCTTATTTTAGTTAATTGAAGAGCTCTTAATCAGCTGTGCCTACGTATTATGTGTTGCTCGAAAGAGAATGCGTATTTAGGTTGCTGCTAAGCAACGTCACTCCCTACTCCCTAGGTATATGAGAGATCAATATTATGGATTTAAAAGCGGGATTAGAGATAACAAAGCTTTAACATAATCAGAGTGAGTGCTGAGAAATCGCCAGCTAAAGTAGTCTGAGAGAATACATCTTGTAAATCATTGTGATTGATCGAGAGAGAATTGCGACAAATAAAACGCTCATGATCAGTAAAAAAATAAATTGACGAGATTATAGCTAACATAATAAGAAGAATCCCGACAATTAGGAGTCGTAATCCTAACCCTTAATTTTCTCTGGGATTCGATTATGAACTTTAAGACCAGATTCTATTTGCAGCGACTGATTATCCTTTTTAAGACTAAACATGGGCGTGATGAACCTTCCGCAATGGGAAAAAGAAATGTCCATATGGAAGTTTGGCTCGTGGATCTTGACCTGAACTTTATTTGGGATACCCCTTTCCCACCCAAAAGAAGAAGAAGAAGAAAAAAAACTTAGATGTTTAGTAGCGAAATTAGAATTCAACTTTTAGCTAGCGTTTAGCCATAAATTCTTAAATTTGTTTTTAAAAAGCTACTTTGGGTAAAGTTTGATTTGAAGATGAAAATCTATTTAGACATTATTTTTCTAAACATATTTCACTTTTTTTTTTTTGAAAAAAACATGAAATATGACTTATACCCGTAAGTTCTAAAACTATCAAAAATATCCAACAATACCAAACAAACAAACATGCTAATCCTGTATATGCATAACCTTCATGATGCCATTTTTTTTTTTTTAATTATTATTATTATTATTATTATGTTGAACTATTTAGTTCTATTACCCATATACCATGACTTTCCAGGCTCTGATACCATGTTTACCGCCAACCCCTAGATCTTGGGTAAACATGGTATCAGAGCCTGGAAAGTCATGGTATATGGGTAATAGAA